>JAIGNY010004575.1:2532500-2702500 GCA_020152595.1 Chiridota heheva | reverse complement strand
CATGTTTGTAGATGTGCTCTATTAGTTTTGAGGTCATGCATATTAATGAGTAGGCGGGGCTTAATGTAAAAATCTTGAAATGGTCATATTTTAAGAACCACATGTCTATTTTTTATGTGTGGTTTAATTATGATGTTAGCTGATGCGTACATGTTCATGATGTAAAAATGTTAAATATTATTTATATGCATAATGGCCGGGGCTAAATATGATTCTACCGAAAAGAGCTTGTAAACACGGTATCCCAAGAACGGTCAATTGGATTAATGTCGTATGTGGTACATAGATAGCCCGTGGTCTGTCGACATATCATATTGTTTTAGATGATGATGTCATGCACATTAATAAGTAATCGGGGCTTAAAGTGAAAATCTGGAAACGTTAATTTTTAACAAACCACATGTCTGTTTTGTTTCATGTTTGGCCTAATTATGATGCTAGCTTGTGTGTACATGTTCATGATATAAAAACATTGAATTTTATTAATGTACATAGTTGGCGGGGCTTAATATGATTTTGCTGTTAATAGCTAATGTAAACACAGTATTTCAAGAACAGTAAACTGGAGTAAGGTATTAGACTATACGGTACACAGATAACCCATGGTATGCAGATATGACCTCATGTTTGTGTTGTAATTTTATGCATATTGATTGATAAGTGGGCGGGGCTTAAAGTGAACATTTTGAAAAAATGATAAATGAACAACTTACTGTATGTCCGTTTTGCGTCATATTGGGCATGATAAATTTGTGTATTATTCTGTACATGCTTATCTTATCAACAGGTGTTGAAAATATGAAGAATTATAAAGAAATTTTCCCAAAATGAAGGACGTTTCCCCAAAATGAAGGACGTTTCCCCAAAATGAAAGAAAACTGAAGAAATTTTCCCTAAAATGAAGAAATTTCACAAAAATAAACAGATTTCGCCAAAATAGAAGAGGCAAATTTGCCAAAAAAGGAAGGAAATTGAACCAGAACAAAAGGTTTTGTGATTCCGATGCTTTTTCATAAGCTGATTGATTTGCAAAATTTGTATTAACTGTCATGTAATTGCATATCATAAAATATTTGTTTCATATCTATTCATAAGCCATATCCACCATGGAGATCAATAAAAATGTTGACAACATTAGCATTTGCACAATAATGAACAACATCATCAAAGCAAGTATAATGCAAAAACGATTGCTCATTTATCCTATTTCAAGAATTTGTCAGCAAGCCCCACCTACTCATTAGCATTCATGACATCACTACCACAACATTAGAACATACGTACAGACAATGACCCATCTGTGTACCACATATAGCATAAATCTGATATATCGTTTATGGTGTTTACATCATTTAGTACTTTCACGTTAAACCACGCCCACCATGCATATTATTGCAATTGTTTTTCGATTTTCGGTCAGTCTGTCAATTTTCTTCAATTTGCGGCAATTTTGCTTTAATTTTAGGTAAACTTTCTTCCATTTAGGGACATTTCCTTCAACAGTTCAATGTATGGGATATTTCTTCTTTGATTTACGAAAAATTGTCGGTAAATTTCCTTCATTATTTAAAAAATGTCTTTCAATTTTGGACGATTTCCTTAAATTTCGAGCAGTTTTCTTCAATTTTCGGACAATTTCCTTTATTTAGGTGAAATGTTTCTTAGACTTTTTAGTAAATTTTCTTTATCTTCAATTTTTGGTAAATTTCCTTCAATGTTTAGAAAATTTCCTTCGTTTCTGGGCAGTTTTCCTTCAATTTTTGGTAAATTTTCTTCAATTTTTCTTCGATTAATGGTCATGTTTCTTCAATTTTTTGAGGGAAAATTTCGTTCAATTTGGAGCTATTTGTCTTTAATTTTAGCTATGTTTTCTTTAATTTTTGGGAAATGTCCTTCAATGTTTGGGATATCTCTTTCAATTTTGGGGAAATTTCTTTTATTCTCGTGCCATCTTCTTCAATTTTCGGAGAATTTTCATAAATTTTCATTTATAAATGTTGCCAAATTTAATAAAATTTCCAATGATTTTACCAAAATTTCCATAATTTTTTTGTTTTGATTATAATTTCCTAATTTAATTTTTTCTAGAAAAAACCTTTCAGGGATGACCTTTCTCTCTACTTCCCGCTTATAGGACCATGCACTCTCATCACAATATGTTCCATTTAATTGTGTCATAACTGCTCTCAAAACACGTTATCATATCATCCCTGGTTTGGTTTGACTTGCCCCCCCCCTCCCCCTTCCCCCAACCCTCCCTTTTCTTCTTCTTCCCGACATTTTATCCTGGCTACGTCCCTGGTAAAACATACTATATGGATCAGGCAGTACGCCGGGTCATTGTCATGACATAAACTGACATGCCTTCTTCCATCGTTTTGGTAAAGTTTACAAGGTGCCGCTATGTCATTCAATATTGGCAGATTGAAGAAAGACCACAAACATCAAGCAAAATACCCCAAATTTCACTCGTGGAGCGCCTTTAATTTGGGTTCTGGAAAAAACATAAAATGGGGACACTTTCCACCTGTCCACTGACGCTGTGAAGACTGGGTGTGAATTCGGGCAATGTGATATGATTTGTACTGACATAATGAGCTTCATTTATTCTCACCAAGAAAATGATGGCCTCCTGAATAATTCCAAAAGCCCCCTATTTGCTTTTCACATTATTCTAAACATAAAATATATTCCGATTCATGCCCAATAGAATTGGCTAATCTAATCATGATCTAAAAAATTTCTCCTTCCGACTTCAAGACTTAATACGATCTATAATTTTACCAATTTTTGTAGATCTTAATATCAACTTATATACAAATGTATTATTCTACCGAATTTTCGACCAAACCTTGCATTTTTGAAGTTTGAAATTACGACAGTTGGAAAATGCCCCTTAGATCCTGTGCCCTTAGACTCAAACATCAGTCGCCGTCCCTGCATCTCTGTCCGATTAAGAGCAGTGCTCGGATCACTCCCTACCTCGTACAACCGTGAAAATAACATAAAATAACCATGGTGTTTTCAAAAGCATTTTCAGAAGTACTTTGTCTTTTTGCGAACAGTGACAAAAACATAAATGTATAATCTTTACCTCTTCAGTACCATGTTGGTGCCCGACGAAATATCTATGGGTCACACCCTACCCTCTTAAGTTACGCCGGCTCACGCGTGTTCACATCTAATTTTCATCAAATTCATTACCTGATTACTGTTATTTAATTTGTGTTTTTTCGCATTTCAGAAAATCATCGTCAAAAAACAATGGCTTTATTGGGTGGAATGTGAGCAAAAGAAGAGCATGATCGATCGCCAAGCTGCTGTTAATCCAGTTATCTGGTTATTGGGCATGTCGAGTGAGGATCACACGAAAATAATTCGCGATCTTCCCGGAGTCAGCCGAATTAAAAACTATAAGAAAAAGCCAAGTATTACTTTTATTTGACAAGTGTGGTGTCAGAGAGGGGACGTAAACGATTGTTGGCATTCCTATGAAATGACATTCTGTCAAATCGGCCAGTTCTCCAAAGTGCTACACACATTGATCATATGTACCATTACCATTATAAAGGTCTGTGAACGTCTACTGATATATAACTGAGACATGAATATAGTATTTTAGACAAACTTTTAAAGTTTGGTTAGATAGTTAAACAGTCTTGATATTTGGGAATTAGTGTTCCCGATATGGTTCATCAAAGTTTGAGGATTATAGCGCTCCTGATATTTCAAAAAGCAGATTAAAAAAGTGTTGATTATCTGTTTAATATCCGCCTCTAAAATTTCAGGATATCCAGTGAAAGTTTGGACAATCCGGAGCGGAAAATAAGAAACCCCATACGTTTATTGTGGGCTAGTCAAATGTGTAGGCTCATGCGATGACGTAATACATAAAAGTACCCAATTTTACGCCAGTGCACCACAACTGGCTATCAAAGGCCGTGGACATTGACTTGGTTGTCGATGTTATGTCTGTCCGCACGTCGTACCTGTGTTCTCGTCCGGGTCGTATAAAGCGTTTCGTGATGGCATTGTTACTATCATAACCGATTACGCAGGTGACGACCCCATCATTGAAATTGTGTGTTCACTTGTCGTCGTCGGGTATTTTAAAGTACCCAGTTTTTCGGGTTGCTCCCGAACTGTCATAAATTTGAACATTTATGATCGATTGTGATCTCGATTTTCATCAGTGTGTGAATGTCCCTTTTATCAAATTAAAATATAAGTACGTAAGGTTGCAAAGATGAACAGTTTTCAGTCATTTTTTGTCCATTGTGAAATCTTATTCAGGAATTAAATTCGATCATATTCCCCGTGTCTCTGTAACAGCTTGGAACGTGAGTACTACGTCATCATGAGGGTTAAGAAGCCCAAGGCGTTAGCTCCAAGGATGGCGTTATATGAATTTTCAAATGTTCTGTAGAAAATTAACAGCATGACTTAATACCCGTACATACCTGCATACTCGAATTTCTTTTTGACTTCTCGGTAAAAAAATCTAAACCGAAATTATTTTGATCTTATTCTCACAATATTCTCGTTTCTGCATTCATCAACTCTATAAACGTCTCTTTCTAAAAGGTATTGAATCTTTTGTTAGAGTTGAAAGTCATCACTTTCGTCATTGCTCGAAACATTAACAATACAAAATTGACAAATCATCCGTTTTCTATCTTTTTGAAAGTGAACTTTGATCAAATATTCTAAGAATGTACAGTTATATAAAATTTTTGATGTAGGCATAAGAAAAATATACAACTGCGATTTGGTTTGAGAATGGCAAAAATGATCAAATTAAACCTCAAAAGTTAAGAATAACGTTCTACAGTCATCAAAATATGGATAGGGAAGCCTTTCGTGAGTTAGTTAGTAATTTAAAAAAAAGATATGTTTATTTATCTGTTTATGATGGTTGTAATTAATTTATGAATGCATAACCCGTGGGAACAATAATTATTCAAGTGATCTTTCAAGTTGAAGAAATTTTAACTCAATTTGAAGTTAAGGTTTTATTTTTCCTTTTTATATGCTTTGTGTTTAGGAATGTTAATCAATTGGCCATATGCATTTGTTCTTCTTTCTCTCATGCAGTCTTCTAAGTCTCAATATCAACCTAGACAGATAGGTAAAACTGCAAAGCTGACTTATCGGAAAAAAGACTTGAAAGTTAAAGGGGCACTTCACCGATATATTAGAGCAGCAAAGCGTTTTGACCCTCGTGGCGTGAAGGGCTACAAAACTTATACGACTAAATTTTATACCACGTACCAAGGAGCTTCTACACAAGCTCCTTGCACGTACTCAGGTATTTACCTGAGATTTGTAACATAAAACACTTTGGGCTCCGAGGCAAAACAGGTCAATAAATATTTGAAAAATTCACTCATTTTGTGTCTAGTCAACTTTAAGTCAACATTTTTCATTTTCTCAGTTTTCTATAACATCAATGACGGAGAACTGTATGTATTAGAGTATTCAACAGCCAAAAGCTCGTCATAATGCCGTTCCATAATATTGCCTACGTTTATTGCCTACGTTTATTGCCTACGTTTATGTTTTTACTCAATCTTAAATGTATAATAAAAGCTACCCAAATATATGACAAACAGTTTTTATCTTGTTTTATTTAATAGCAGTAAATATACGCCTACAGTTATGTTTGTGGAATTTAGTTAATAAGGTTTAACTTCCAACAATTACCAGTTTGGACTATTTATGCTGCATTTCCGACCAAAGAAACAGGTTTCCGACCATGTTGTCCGAATCAAGTTTCCAATGCAGAGAACAGGGAGTCTTTGTCGACTGGGAGCGTGAAATATGCCAGTGTTTGGTTTTCCAAGTTTACAATCTTACATTGTAAACAAATAAAACATTGAGTTTACGTCACTTCGAGCAAAGAATTTCCGTTCAATGAAGAACCAAATTTTCGGTGTGATACTCAACGGAAAATTAATGTTTCTTGTCCACCAACTTTACGTCCTTACGCTGTAAACACATTAAGCATGGAGATTACGTCACCTGGAGCACGGCGTTTACGCCGCCAGAAATGGGGTGTTTAAGTTGCATTAAATTCCATTTTTACGTTGCTAACACGTTAAACATGGAAATTACGTTACCTAAAGCACTGCGTTTACGTCGTCAGGAATGAGACATTATTTAGGTGCCATTAAATTTCATTTGTACGTTGTAAACACATAAAACATTGAGATTACGTCACCCGGAGCACGGCATTTACGCCGCCAGGAACTGGGCATTTAAGTTGCATTTAATTACATTTTTACGTTGTAAACATGTTAAATAGGGAGTTTACGTTACCCGGAGCACGGCGTTTACGCACCAGAATTGAGGCATTTAAGTCGCAGTAAATTACATGTTACAAATTACAAACAGGCTAAACATGGAGTTTACGTCACCTAGACACGGCGTTGACGTCATCTAGACACGGCATTTACGTCACCAAGAATGGGGCATTTCAGTTGCATTAAATTACATGTTTATGCTGTAGAATACGTTAAACATGAAGTTTACGTCACCCGGAGCTTCCGTTGCCCGGAACAAGGCGGTTAAGTTGCCCTAAACATTATGAGAAACATGGTCACGGAAACACAAATATAAGTCGTGTTTAAAAAGGCGGTTCCGTTCAGTTTAATTGAAGTTTAGGCCAGCGTATTTGTTACTTTTCTTATATATATATATATATATATATATATATATATATATAAATATATATAATATATATATATATATATATATATATATATATATATATATATATATATATATATATATATATATATATATATATATATATATATATATATATATAGATGTCCCTTGTGTTTCCGGTCGTAAATCCTTGTTACAGACCCTTTGTGTAGTGGTTAGTATTTTGTCCTCTCACCCGCACGTACCGGGCTCGAATCCCGGTGGGTCTGCAACCAGTGAGTTAAGAACTGGTTATCAAAGGTCGTGGCCGTCTTGATATTATGTCCAGCACTATATGCTTTCGGGACGTTAAACCTTGTCATGCTATGCTATATCAAAATCAAATTATGTTATTGCACCATTTATCAAATATTTGCATGGCCCTGTGTTAGGTGTTTTTGTTAGGTAATTTTCTTTCTCCTTTCCCCATAAAAAAAAGGCACTTATTAAACCTGTGATTAAAGTGGGAGGGCACGTGTGCCGGTTCCGCCGCCTATGCTTCTAATATCCCTACAAAATTAAAAATCATAAATATTAAACTTGCTCCCAATGTCAATGTTTTGAAACGAAGGCTCAAGGCTCATTTTTATGCAGAGGTATTTTCTTTATAGCGCAGTAGCGCCGCTGAACATAATCCGTCGTGAATAATGGCCCTTTACAAATTATTTTGAACATTGAACAAATATTATTGTGAGATTAGCATGCCTTTCTCCCAATGAGTTCCACCCTTCCCTAGTTATCTTCCACCTCCCAACTGAGTTTCCCCGTTCCACATAGTTTATCCTTTTAGTTACTCCATCGATTCCCTCAACTTCCCTGTCTCTGTTGGAGGGGGATCGTTTGTCCCCCTTTTTTTTAACAGTAAAATTGTTATGCGTTAGTTTGATAAACGCCCTCTTTCGGTTTCCTTAGGAATGCTGGAAGCTTTTGTACGAATCATGCATAATGCTTATGTATTTGTTTACAATAACAATCAATTAACGTTAACGTTAAATTTGACAGGTTAACTTACAAAAATGTACGTTAGGTGATCATGGATGGAAGGCCGAGGTTTACTGATCACTTAACGTTGGATTTACCCAAATGGACTATTCATAAAATGAAGGAGACGGATATGATACAAGAAATAGTGGGCTTTCTTTCTGAAAATTGACGGTAACTTCGGTAAGTAAGACTTGGTTATACAGTGGTTTACAATATAACGTTAGGCTTACGTTAAAAACCGTTTAGACCTAGGCCTAACATAAAGTGAGATAAACATCTCACTCAGTAGGCCTATGCCCTACATGATACACACTACTTAATACTGAGTGAGACTTCATTTTGACTGATCATACAAAAACACTTTTACAAATTATGATGACAAAACCATTAAAAATAAAACTGACGAACTACCAATTTGATGACAAAAATATTGTAAACTTACTAGTACTAAATACATTTTTATCTCCTTAGCCTATATACAACAACAAATAATGAAATTGAATATTTGGAGCTTATTGTTTACCTTGACAATTTTGTCCATCCGACTCACGACGGGCGTAAACAAATAATGCACAGCTCGGGCCAGATTACGCTGGCGAGTGTTAGTTTTTAGATATTCGCACTTACGATCTTTCTCAAAAAAACAAGTCACCACCGTTAGAAAAAGTTTACATCATATAATACGATGGAGGAGCATGTGTGATATGCAATAAAATATCGTTTAAGCAAAATAAAATATATGTGGCAAAATGGTCAAAAAATATTTGGGAAAAGAATTTAGGCCTATACAGCTAAAAGAAAGTCTAGCTTAGTCAATGAATTTCATGTCCATGTTGTGATGCTCAATACATTAGTGTAGAAATGGGGAGGACAGGGGGAATGTACCCCACAGAGAAATGATTAAAATGCCCCTTTTGAAAATGAAAAATTCACCTCAATTACTGTGAAAGGTGCAAGAATCTGTGGTGGAATTTGCGGATACTTTTAAACAAATATTACAAAAGTGCCTTTTCTTCTGTCTTTACTATTGCATGTGAATGGGAAAGAATAATCCCCCCAGAGGCACTTTTTTTCCTTTACAATGCTCGTCCTTAAAGAATATTGCAATGGCTTAGATCATCTGTTGTTCCATGACAGTCTGTATTCAATGTTGAATGCTAAATTAAAAAACTTAATTCATTCTTTATTATGCTAATATATACTTATCATAGGGATATTGTCTAAGGGTGAAAACTTACCACTGGTGGGGCAATCAAAAGAAGTGGGAGGGGGGGCATTTTCCTCAGTTACTATGTTGAAAAAGGTTCTACATTGCCCTAAAGCTATGAAACTTATATGATTTTCTTTCATGATTTTTAAAAGTAAATCATCTAGCATTTCAGTGTAGCAGAAATGCCTAAAAAGATAAACATCAATAATAATGCAACAAATCCGAATAACAAACTAAAACTTGAATGTTTTAATAAATGATAATAATAATAATAATAATAATAATAATAATAATAATAATAATAAAATAAAACAAGAAAAACTCTATTAATAAGTTCATGACTATTTGAAAAGAAACTGTTCAAATGATAAAAAGTAGAAAAACTTATTTTATAACCAGTGGCGTAGCCAGGATTGTGTTTTAGTTTTAGGGTTGGGGGGGGGGGGAGCAACAATCCTCCATAAGGGAGAAAAACTATAAAACTATTTACATTTCTTTAAATTTGCTCATGCATTCTTTTCATAAATGATTTTCACTTTATACCTAATGTTAAAGGATAAGTTCAGTGGTTAGGCAAGTCCATCTTTATAAAAGAGGACTGAAAAAGAAACAAAATTGTGAAAAAAACATTCAAAAATTGTATTCAGTGAAGTAGATAATTAAGGTTTAATTTGATATCATTTGTGTAGAAACGACAGAAATCTAGTGATATAGTGACATTATAGCCTCAAATTCCTCAAAGTCTTTGTGTATTCTATCATATTTTGTCCTGCGATTTTGTAGCTTAGCAACCATACATATGTCAGGAAGACAGGAAAGAAGAGTCAAACTGAATCTAGTAAGCTAGGTAATTATAATTTACTACCTGAAGAAAGTTCAAGGAAAAATAATTCAAACAGGAAAAAAGTTAAATTAATTTTCTTTGAAATACGGTAACAATTGTGAAGAATGTGAGGATGAGGGTGCCAATTTTCCATAGTAGACTTACTACACCAGTCATTGCAACACAGATAAGACAGAGCTTAAAACTTGAATATCTCCTTAACGGAATAAGATGTTGAATTAAGTTTCTTCACCATTTTCTTTTCACATAAGATAGACTTGCTTGACCACTGAACTAATGCTTTAATGTACTTCAAATTATAACTTGAGATGAATAGTAAGTTCCACAATTCCATACTGCCATTAACTGTTTATACTGTAAACTGAGCAGGCCAACAACTATTTACCGTGTATAAGGATAAATGAAATTGGCAAGCTGACTTTCTACTTTAGTTTAGGAGAGGTTTCCTGGTGAGAAAGAAACAGACATTAGTGTCAATATTATCTTCCAAAGGTATGACTGAAAAAATGGAATTGTAGTACAAATTTTTAATTAATTAGGGTTGGCTAAATATTTTCAATTAATCCAAAGGTGCAGTACACAGCATGCCCCTAGTTTGGCTTTTGCATGGTGGTGCTCCACCTCATGCCTTCACCTAGTGAAAACACCTTGCTATGCATTTCTATGGGACACTATTGTAAATAGTAAATGCTATATTGATTACTCCCATATTTACATTACCAGTGCCCCCAAACCTGCCTTCAAAGTGCCTTGATGCCTTATAAATGCCCCTTTTGTTCAGTGACACCCTGCCCCTTTCCCGGATCAAACTACTAGTAGGGGTTTGCATACAATGACAACAGCTTTATCTCCAGCTTTGTACATCAACTTCAAAAACATTAAGAAAATAATTGATGCATACATAACAAAATAAATAAACATAGCTGAAAAAGGAGAAAAAAAGAAGTATAATACTTATCAATTTCTCCAAATCAATTCACATACAAAAACTCAAATCAATATTAGAATGGCTGGAAAGAAAAGTAAAGAAAAGAGAAAAGGGAGAGAGAGAGAGAAAAAAAAAATTAAAAAGCAAAAATCAAACATCTACAGTGATACATAACTATTAGGTTATATTTGACAATTTGCTAAGTGAGATTTAATTAATTTTTCCTTACACCTTTTTCTGAAAATATTAAAGTTATTACAGTTGGTAATGTTTTGATCACATGTATTCCAAAGTTTAACCCCAGTGATAGAAATGCAGTGCTGCTTTTTGGTTGTTCGGACATATTTCTGTTTAAATTTATTCCTATATTGTCCAAAAATTGAAGTAGATCTGCTTGATATTGGCTTCTACTCAGTATATGGTGTTTGTCAATAAAATGTCTAATCTATTAATAAAAAGTTTTACTAAAATTAAACAAAAAATGTGGCAAAAGAGAAACTGGCCTATAATTTGTGAAGGTGTTCTTTTCACCAGACTTAAAAATGGGTATAACTTTAGCTGTTTACATACCATCATGAAAAGTTCCAGTTACAAATGATCTGTTACAAATAAAAGTTACAGGTTTAGCAATATCATTAATAAACTTTTTAACCATTGACATACTGATACATTTATAATCAGTTGAAGTTTTATTACTTAAATTAATAGCTATATGTAATATTTAACCTTCATCTGCATTCTTCAAAAGAAAAGAATGTCAATTAGCTTGATCAAGATAATCATAAATGAAAACACTGTCAATGTCTGGTATTTTGGCTGCTAAGTCTGGCCCAACATACACAAAGAATTCATTAAAACCTTTTGCAATCGCAATTTTTGTCTTTAATAATTTTATTATTATGCATAAACGAATCTGGAATGTCAGAGAAAGGCCCCTTCTTTTCTTGAATAATTCCATTCAAAATTGTTCATGTTTCTTTAATGTTGTTGCGATGTTTATCCAGTAATTTAGAGTAGCATTCCCTCTCACAGTATCTTAGAACAGTAGTTAATTTATTTTTTTACATTTTATATACCTTTGTTCATTATCATGGGTTCTATTCTTCAGAAAGTTTATATACAAACGTTTTTTCTGTCTACATGCATTTTTCAAGCCTCTGCCAAGCCAAGGCTTATCCCTTTTTCCATCACTGATACAAATTTTCTTAACTGGACGACAATCATCATATAATTAGGTGTACATGTAAGTATTGATAAAATGGTTGTAGGATACATTGACATTATTTGAGTCAAATGCTCCATAGGCTCTGACACACCAAATGTGAAGCATGCAGAAGATAATTAAGATACAGATCACATTGCCATATTATATGGTATAAATTTCTAGTGTATACAATGAAAGATATCTATCGACGCTCTACATTTTACACAAGTATACTGGGGAGTTTATTTTTTGACATCAAAGAAATATATCTGCTGAAAATGTATTACTATTAACCATATTTAATTCTCCTCTTCCATCCCACCTCTCTACTTTGTTTTTGTTTCAACCATGCACCTCCTCTCTCGATCACAGCTTTCTGACTTTTTGTTCTTGAATTTCTCTCAGTTTCCCTGTTTCCTTTCCTACCTACCTCTAGAATGATCTGACCTCTCAGGCACAATTTGACCCTCGTTGTTGTGGTGCCGTTAAGCCCTCATCAAACAAACAAGCAAACAAACAAACTATTAACTGTACTTTTATCTCCCACAGGTGCCAGGGTGCCACTTTTGTATTCATCATGTATCCTCAAAATGGACGAAAGAGCAGAGGAGGCACAATGCCTGTAACCAACTTCATGAATCTTAAAACGGTAGAGGTAGGACGTGGAAGGAATGGTTATGGATTCACCATCACGGGGCAGTCACCATGTCTATTGAGCTGCATTTTGCCAGGGAGTCCTGCAGAACTTGCAGGGCTCAAATCTGGGGATTGTGTCATTGCGGTCAATGGAGAGAATGTAACACGCTTGAGTCATGAACAGTTTATCAAGCTCATTGGTGAGACCACCGGGGTGCTAAGACTGACTGTTGCAGATCTAGAACCTGAGGAGTCTTCAGACGAAGAGTATTATGGACACCCATACAATATTCGAAAGCCATATGTGAATCAAAGAGCAAGGAGTACAACCCCTGGGGTTAATAGGTCTAAAATGGTTTTAGAAGATATTCAGAGTGGAGTATTATTTCATGCATATCCAGCGAGAACACAGTATTCACAGCAACTGTATTACGACAATCATGAGTATAATAGAGCCATGGACAATGATTCAAAATTTGCTCCTGGGCATTTAAGTCCCTTTAATAAGTCAGGGAGGCCTGATCTGATGTTAAAAAAGACACCTCAGAGATATGAGAATAATTATTGGAATGGAAGAGAATTGGAACCTGTAGATCCACGTTCAAAAATTTTGAAACCAAAAAGAAAGAGAGAGCAGAGAATCAGAACTCAGTCACAGAGGAGTTACTATGTCCAGGAAGATCCGTACGAGGAAGATGATGAAGAGGCAGATGGGGACACAAGACCGTTGACCCCATATGAACTTTCGAATATCAGTTACCCTTCATTACAAGTCACCCAAAGACAAGGCAGACAGTCAGCTCCTCCACAAAGCATGTACCGTACGTTTGATGATGAATCACTGTTATTACGTGTTGTGATTGGTTACTTAGGATCTGTGGATATTCCTGCTTCTGCTAATCTTCCAACGGCCAGTTTGCAGGCAATACGAGGATGTGTTCGTAGATTGCGAATGGATCAACGGGTTCACTCTCTCATGCTAATGGAAATTAGAAGTGATGGTATTCAGCTGATCAATGCCAACCACAAAGTCACTGCTCAGTATCCAGCGGATAGAATTGCATTCAGTGGGTTGTGTCCAGATGATAAGCGCTGTTTCGGAGTTGTAACTGTGCAAAGTAATGAAGAGAACGTAAGCGGTAGAACCGCAGAGGAGGAAGAGCCTATTGGAAGTGCATGCCATGTATTCATCGTTGACCCTGAGCTGAGCTCTCATGAAATGCATAGTAACATCTCTGCTAGATTTGGTCTTCATTGCGTCCCTAACCCAGAAACTCATTCATGTATAGAATTTCCATCAGCCTCCAGAATCGTTCTTCACCACGTGGCTCAGTTTTACAGAGATAAGCAAGACAGTTCGTACTTTGCTGATTTTTATGGCCAGGCCCCTTATGTCAGTGTGTCTCATAGGAGTAACAGTAATAGTAGTAATAGTGATAGCGGATTTGGAAATGGTACAAAGCCGCCCTCAGTCACCAGTGGGGGAGATCAAGTTGCCAATCAGATTGTGGACGTTGCTTCGCATATCCGCAACCAGAGAGCCAATGGTGCCTTACGTGCATCGGTGGGACAACATAATAGTCGTGTGGTTCATGCAGATATCAACACCCTTTCCTCAGACGCACCTTTTTCATCTTCTGCCTCCCCGTCTTCTATGGACCTATCCCCTCATGCAGCTCAGCCGGTGTCAAACTTGAAAGACAAGCTCACCCCACGTGCTCGTCCTGATCCAGTCAGGACCCACCCTCATCCAACAGCTGACATGCGAAAAACTTCTCGTGAACAAACTGCAAGTGTGCAGCTTTTTGACATTGGCAAGAATGCCACTTTACCTGCACAAGACATGAATTCCAATCATCTGCCTTTGCAAAATGTGGAAAATGTATCCAGTATCGGAAGAATGCAACATGGGTTTGTTCCCGGTGGACATACATACCCTCACCCCAGTGGACAAGAGAACTTCAGGTATAACGATCAGCAGATGATAAAGGGTGAATCCATGCAGGAGGAATTGACCAAGCGTTTCCTTACAGCTCAGGCACGACAGGTGAGTTTGTTTGAGAATTTCTTGGGCAGAAGACAAATATTTTCAATAAAATACTGTATTTCATGGCCAAGAAATTGTTATATACTGTAAAGCATGAGTCACAAAACATTCATAACATAATTTAGTGAATGGGCAGTTACCCGGATGTTTAATACCTTGTCTCACAATGTGGATAAGATTACTGGTTTGAAAGAGTGGTCAGTATAATAATTTATGTGCCGGGAATGAGGAAGCGGGGGGGAGGGGGGGAAGGGGGTACGGCTGGAAATGTAATTGTCATTATTTTACCTTTCCAAACAAGAGGAGAAAGGTGACATATCACTCTTTCATGGTTTTCAAACAACTGGTGCATGATTAGAGGAGTGAAAATTTCAGTGCCAAATTGTTCGTTTGTTAAAATTTAAATGATTCCCACTTTCTTGTTGTAACCACCAAGGTTTTATTATCGGAACGCCCTGGTATCACAACTGAATGGGTTTTGAACTTGAAGATCAGTGTTCTGTGTAGGTAACACCTAGGTGTTAATTGCTGTATACTCCATATAGCGTGAAATTAATTGTATGTAAGATAACAAATAGGAATGCGACTTGTTTACTGATTATAGTGTACACGATCGAAAACATTTGTTTACTGTTTACAAAATTAATACATCGTTTACACGGAAAAATCATCCAGAAAGTGCCCCTATCACGTATCAGATTCCCAACGATACTTTGCAATCAAAATCAATTTATCACACTACAGACAAAACTTTTAATCAATGATTTTAGATTTAATCCTTTTTACTGTGGGAGTTAAATTCGCTAAAATCCTTCACTTTGATTCGCCGAATCTATAGCTACTTGATGATGAAGGCTGAGGCCCGATTAACAATACAGGCCTAAATCTGAATTGGGTTAACACCCGTTTTACAAGCTATTAAATGGACCCAGAGATACATAAACAAAAAAACATTGATCGTTATTTTCACTGCAAATAAATGCAAAGATTACCTGATGAGTCAAACAAATTGTGCAAAAATAAAAAAAGATGGGGAAACAAACGAACAAAAATGTTTCGGAGTTGCTGATATTTCAACGATGGTTCGTAAGCATCAGCACCATTTTACCAAGAGGGTTGCAGCTTGGAATGACACTGAATTGGAATATTTTTTATACAGTATGCTAGCGGCAAGCTAGTGGCACACTTTTGACTCTTGTATGGCATAGCAATATGTGTTGAAAACATCAAAATGTTTGTAAGACAGCAATTTAATTGCTAATATTTCATTTCTGCATCATTTTAAAGCCCATTAAAACCATGGATAATTAATTTTGACAACTTTTTTCAGCCTTACTGGTAATTTGAAGACTTAATATAGCCCACTTACTGAAGTTTTGTGACATTCCTTGCTTATTTTTAATGCTGGAAATTGCGATCATTACTTTGTGTTTATTGTAGGGATAGAACCAATTCCGTGAAAATTTCTTGGATTTTTGTTGTGTGATCGCATTTTCGGCGATGATTGAAAAAATGGGATCGTTTATCGTTTACTGAATTAAGCGAAAATGCACATCCCTAATAAAAAAATTGTGTGAATTTGACTTTCGGGGAATTATGTGGTGACTAGGAAAGAAAAATTATACCCTCATAACATATTAGTATAAATTTTGAAATGAATCAATATTAGAAAAGGAGGTTAGGTCAAAGGAAGTATGTCAAGCAAGCATGAGGTCACACATGTTACTTGTAGTACAGGTGCAGTGTTTTTGTCATTGAATGGAACTTCATAAACATTTTCACCTTAGTTCGTCATGTTTGACACTTGACTGTCACTGTGAGTATGTTCTCAAAATGCAAACAAACAATCATTTCCATTTTGTATTGCATGGAACATTTTTGACAATCTTATAGATGTATAATTTGCATAAGTAACAACTAACAAAACCCTGGTAGTCTGGTAGAGGTCTAGTGGGACCCATTGTTATTTCTCAATGACCATCTTTTGGGAAATCTTAAGCTATAGAGTAATTTTTCTAATAAATGAATAGTTGTAATACATTTAATTCTGTTTCAAAATAAGGTCACTTCCTGAACAGTAAAGAGCAATGCAGAAACATTTTGTAAATTGACGTCAATAACACATTTTCAATTCAATTGCAACACGCTTCAACTACTTATTGATCATTTTCTTTGACGTGTTAGGTTCATTGCCATTTTAGTCGTTTAGAAATTGCATCTAAAATATTAGATTGTGTAACAAAAATAAAGTGTCAACTTCAGAAAGAGTTATTTGCTCAAAGTACCATACTGTACTTACATAACTTATACATGCAAAATTGATCAAAATCAAATATGAAATATGAAGGAATTGCAAAACAATAATGCACTTGTCAAGTGTGTGACTCACTTTACACCCCCAGACAAGGTGAGTCATTGCACCAAAGTGGGTTGGCAAAACATGTAGAATGACCCACCCCTCAGTCACTTAGGTGACTGACAATTTTTTGTAAAATAACTCACCCCAAATCGATCACCTGTACAAAGTCAATGGGTCTGAATTGACCCACCACAGAGTCACTCTGGTGACTGACAATTTGGTACAATGATGCACATGTGAGTCACTATTTCATATGTCAATGACTCACTTTTGACTGACATTGCTGGGGGTAGTAGGGGTGAGTCATACAACTGACAAGTGTATACCAACTAACTAGATTTTGTTTAACTCTCTCTGTGCATTTATATCTTACAATTTCTCCAAGATAAAAGGGTACAAAGACTGTTTTGATATGTGTTCAGTATTACTTACACACAGATGTATCATTTCACATCCACGGGTTTGATTTACAAGAAGTAAAAGGAGCCTGCATGATTCTTTAATTTGAAGAAGCATTATGTCACGAGTTATGCCTTCATTTCAGGAGCACTAGACCGAAAAGTGAGGGTGCTTGTTTTTGCAAATTTCACAGCTATATAATCCACAAAAGAATGATAAACTTCATGTCTTCATAGCCCACAGATGACGTGATGGCAAAGGTCACTTGAATATTCATATTAACTAGAAAATTGCTATACTG
Source organism: Chiridota heheva (assembly GCA_020152595.1). Lineage (NCBI taxonomy): Eukaryota > Metazoa > Echinodermata > Holothuroidea > Apodida > Chiridotidae > Chiridota > Chiridota heheva. The sequence continues at coordinate 2,684,880 of JAIGNY010004575.1, read as the reverse complement.
TTGCATGCTAGATAAACATTCAATTTGGAGGGCCCTAAAATACACCTTCACTTTTCGATCTAGTGTTCCTAAAAAAAAAGAAATACCTTAGAATTATCAATGGATTCTGCAAACAATCTATCTGTTGCTCATCACAAAATATTACAGCACACATTTTGTAAATGTATGGTATCTTGTTTTGACTGTCAGTGAGAGCTTTTATTACTTGCTCTAAATTGAATTAACTGTCATGCATGCTAATTACTGCAGTTGACATTCAAACAGCATTGTACAGTAGGTTGGTTGTTATGACTCATCATACCTGTACCTACTACATGTACTGTATATATTGACAGCTGCTATAGTACTGTAATCTTCATTAAAAAGAACAAAAATGAGTTGTTTCATAGCAGTTTATTCTTCTTAATGTACTGTAACACAGATACTGTATGTATTATGAGTTGTTTTGCAAATTCGAAGGTCTACTGTAAGGAACATTATTCGCTTGAAATCAGGTATAGGGAGAAAAAAAAAAAAAAATTGTGTGTCAGGGTTCAAAATTTACGCTATTCCGAGAATAGTAAAAACATAAATGGAATGCCAAGTCATTCTTTTTCAGTATTCCGCTGAGATAGTTCACAAATATCTGTTGCATTATGTCTACTATCGCAGCTGACAGATCGTTGTAACAATATTCGACCAATTTTTGGGTGCTTCATGGGCAATTTTTCTCAATCTGCACAATCGTTGTGACAGTATACAGGTATACTGCCAATTTTGGGGTGTTTTATGGCCAATTTTTTTGATCTGCACAATGTGAATTGGCCCAGCAATTTTACTAAAAAATAATAATCGTTGTACATTGCGTGTTCAAATCGGCATAACACCGCATGTGAAAAAACTAATACAAAAAAGCATATTATACTACACGTGTCGTGTTACTGTATATGGTTAAATAAATCGGGACTGATACTTTTGGTAACTATTTTTCTCTTCAAAATTTAGCTTTTACAGCCACTAAATCTGTGTCCCCTTTCCTTTTGTAGTTTTGAGTGGTTGGCCATCAAACAATAATAATAGCGAAGCAAAAGGCACTGCTATGGTGGCCATTTGAAATGGTTGTGCTATGAATAAACTTAAGTACATATTAATGTCAATGTTTCTTGGAAAATTCATGTTTGATTCCGGGCTCAAAATAAGCATAAACCCACTAGCCTGGGCTAGTTGATTGTATATGGGCTAGCACAATTTTATTCATTCAAGCCCATTGGACTAATCCCGTAATCAAAATTATTCAAGTATGTTTATGTGAGACATGAAGAAACGGACTTGTGGAAAGTTCAGTCAGGCTCTTGAAATATGAGGTGTGAAAACCTGGTGGGTTAGTGATAAACCAATGCTAATTTCAAGCCCTAGCTACAGTAGCTTGATATACAGTATCAGAACTGCAAGAAATTTTTTCCAACTTTAACTAAATGATTGAAAATCATTTATGACAAATGAAAATAACAAACAAGAAAGCAATTTATGGAGTTCCTGATCTCATCACCTTAAGCATACAATATTGTGGGAGAAATAGTTAACAGGGTCACTCTAGCTTGCTATAGGGTCACTTTTGACATTGTGACCCCAGAGTTTACAGGACACAAGTTCATGTGCCAATGTATTATGGTTGGTATAGGTCTTGCCACTTTTGGAGTTACAAAATTACATTAATTATCATTCCAAAAATCTGAGGGAAAATGACTTAAAGTAGTCACTAGTTGTGTGGTATTTGACCACTTGACCCCAGATTTACAGGAAACAGGGTTATGTACCACAGTATTATGGTACAAAACAACATAGGGTGGGTACAGTTGTTGCCCTCTTGGAGGTTAAAGTGGAAGTAAACTACAAATTACCACATATTTTCCCCCTAAAATTGCATATTTGACTTTTGATCTTTGATCCTAACCGCCAAAAAACATCTGAATTTGTTTGCATTTATCTTACCCTACTATATGACACCACCCATACTCAGATCACTCTTGCCATTCCAAAACGATAGGAGAAAAGTTAAAAGGGGTCACTAGCTCTGTGACCTTTGAACTTTTGTCCCCAGAATTTACAGGACCTAAGTTCATGTACTACAGTTACAGTATCATGATACAAACAGGATTGGTATAGGTCTTGCACTTTGGGAATTAAAAGTGGCATAAAAATGTACTAATTAGTTCATAATTACCCCCTAAAATCACATATTTGACCTCAGACCTTTAATCCTAACCACTGAAACAAGTTCTGAAATGTTTCACATTTATCATACCTTACTGTATGACACACCATTCATGCTCACATCACACTTACCATTCCATAACCATAGGGTAAAATGGTGAAATGTGGTAGCTCTTTGATCTATTGACCCCAGAGACACAAATTCATGTACCAAGGTATCATCATGGTACAACATAGGATTGGTATAGGTCTGTTGCTTTTTTACTTTAAAATGGTGCAAAATTTTGTATAAAAAGTACTTATTTGCCCTTTGACCCATGACTTTTGACCTCCAATTATTTTCAATTTTTGTTAGATGTTAAACCCAACCAACCTAATATGCTATTTGTAAAGATACCAAGTAATTCCTTCAAAAGATACAGCTGACAACAAAAACTTGTTTCATATGACCTGGTGGCAAAAGTTCCAGGCCAGGGGTACCCACCCGTCCACCAATTCTGGTTCATGTGTATTACAGTTTTTGTGTTATAAGCAATACAAAATTAATTGTTGCATACACACGCATGCATGCACACACAAGGACAGACGCAAATATCACATTTTTGCTTCAAAATCAAACACGCAAATCCTAAGATATAAGAGTATTGGTTTCTGGTCTAATTGTTATTATCCCTACCTGCAATCTTTTGTTCTGGAGAAATTTCTTCAAATTTTCATGAATTTCTGCCATTTTTGACACTTATTTTTCTTTAAAAAAATTGTGTACCCAAACTGTATATCGCACATGCTTTGTTGAACTGCCATTTGAAAGTGCTTGATTTCCTTTTGTTTGATATATGAATAAATTTGAACGACTACGTGGTGCAGAGGAAATATACACGGCTAGCACGCGAGCGCTCCGGGTTCAAGTCTCACCGTGACCACTTCGTAAATATTTTTTTGCTGCAGCTTTCAGGGGTCTTTTGACTATAATCATTTTTAATGTTTTTTCATGTTTCCTTTCTTTCTAAAATATATAGATTAGTATCATTGGAAAAGAAATTTCATAAAAAATCTAAATATGTAACACAAATCTCTGTTTTCAATATTGACTAGAAGTTATACTTCTGCAATGATTGACCATTTGTTGACCAAATTTAGCTGAAAATTGCTTAATTTGCATATTTTTGTCCAATATTTTCTAACTTGGCTTTCATTACTCTAAAGATCAATATCTTAGCCTCTATTCCAACTAAACTTGTAATGAAAGAAAATGCAAGGAAAGTTGTCAAAAATGCATATGAAAAAAAAAGACGAAAATTGGGCTCACTTTTTTTTAAAGCCCTGGTAGAGTAAGGGTTAAACAGAAACATGTGTCTATTAACCAAATAGAACAACTGGCCTGGAGTTTTATTGTTTAGTATTGCTTCATTATTTCTATACAGCGTCATCCATACCTGTTACTCAATTGTCTGAATTTGATCCAATGGTATAAAAGTTTCAAAAAGAGTTACAATTCAAACTCAAATTTGAAAGACCCATCTTGTTTTAAAACAAGATGGGTCTTAATTGAATCCTAGAAAAAGTTCATGCAACTGGTATACGGTTACTATTGTTGCATTGGCAGTGTTTTGTTAAGTCATTAAACAATTACTTCAGACAGTTATTTCACAATTTCTGAAAGTCACATGTGGAGATAACGCCTTGTCACTGGTGTTGTATACAGACATGAACTCTGTGTAGTTTGATCAAAAGTTTTGAAATCAAAATTGTACGGTGCCATTGCAAGTTCCACTAATAGCAGCCCAATTATGTGGTGATATGGTTATCTACTCTGTAAGTTTCATTTAAAGTATTAGATTCACAGTTCTTCTTCTTATGTGGAAGGCAAACAGACCTGCAGAGTACACATAGCTAAAAGGTGTAACCGGCCTTTCGGATTGTTGATGGCCTAAAGGCTAAACTATTCAAAAATTGTAAAAATAGTAGTCTATTACACTTTTCAGAGGATGAATTTAGCTGAAGAGCCCAATTTAATGGTCACTGCCTCAAAATCTGTACTTTTTAAAGTATATTAATGTTCGGTACTTTGTAACTTATGAATTTTAAGTTTTTTTTTTTTTTTTTTTTTTAATTCTCTTCCATTTTTATTGTATTGTACAGCGCTTTGAGATTCTTCTGAGTTAAAGGGCTTTATAAGCACCAGCTATTATTATTATTATTATTATATTACAATTTATCTGATTTTACTTCTTCTTTTTGGGTGGGAGGGGGTGTAGGATGGGAGGGGAGGGGGATAGGTGGTACTATAACAAGTTTTTCCTGGGTCTACACTCATGGAAAAAGATGAAGATATTTTGCATAGCTATTTTGATCCCATCTCCACATTACACTTTATGTGCCACTGCTTCCTTGAATGATTCAAACAATAAGCAAGCAGAGCTCTGGGTGAATGCTAAATTATTTTATCAAAGAAAACTGTCCTGTGCATTTCTGCAGGTCTGTATATGGCACAGTGTATTTTACCACTCCTTGATTGTACGGAAAACCTCGCCATTCCTTCCTCCTCGCAGGCTTACAAATATTCTTCTCAACATTAATTCTCTTGAGACCAATAAATCAGGCTGGAATACTTTTCCCAGGTACAATCTACAAAATGTTGAGAAGAGAAATCACATTTTATTACATCACTGAAATTGTGGTTTAGAATTTGACATCACAATCATAAAAACTTCAGTAGATTGTATCCAATAAAAGCTTAATATTGGACAAATTTTGTTGGTACGTGCATTTGTACACTGACCTGAATCTAATTATTATTACAACATTTTCTGATTCTAAGCTGGATTTGGTTCATAGGAAGTCAATATGCGGCTTTCCCTGTTCACATTTAAATTGGAACCAGACATAGATGGGGCGCTATATAGCGGTGATTTTAAATCTAGCTGGATCACTTGTGTATTATGTTGAAATAAACTTCAATAGAATGAAAAAAAACAACTTGTATCAGCAGCTAGTGTTTTCCATCATACTGAAGACCACACAGATGTGATTAAGTGCTCTGTGGCCAAAACCTTGAGATATTACAAAAAAATAATCCATGTAATTCATGTTTAAAATTGGTATTTTATAATGATTTTGGTTATGTGCTATACCATATATGTTAAAGCATGCTGTGTGAATGGTCCACACATCCAGAGGGCACAAGTTAATTGGGCTCATACAGTACAATATGCGATATGAATGGAATCATGGAGGTACATTAGAACCTCCATTATGGAATTAAGTAATGGTAATGACCTTTTCCAAAGTAATTGTCACCTGCAGCATTATATCATTATTTTGCAACTGGTGTAACACTTCTTGGACTGTCAATGTAAATTGAATAGGATGTCATTCGAACCATGTTTAAGGCAGCTGTTCTTGTTGAGCTGTTTGTAAGAATTTATTTAGTTAGGATTGTAAATGTTAAAGTTTGGAAACAAAACTTGATTAATTTGATCACCTTAAGGGCTTAGTGCCACCTGCAGGCAACATCAGCTACTTTAGATTTGGGTGAAAATTATTTTGATAACATGAAATTGGTAAAATAATTGGCCATACCTCCCAAAGAAGACTAGTCTTATTAGGGTCATGTGGCTGACTATAAAGGAAAAAATGTACACAACAAATTAAGATCTTAAAACTTCAACTTATGACATCACAAATGTTGTATATAAATACAAATTCTTGGGACTTTAAACACAAAAAATGAACTTAGAAAAGCAATTAGTTCTTCAAAATTCAAAATAAGTATTTTTGGACACTATAATACTGAAAGTATTGCAGAAATAAAATTCAAAACCTTTCGTAAAAGAATTGCACATTTAAGAAGAAATATGAGAAGAAAAAAAAAAACATTGAAAATGTAGTTGCTTTTAGTTCACAATGTTACTGTACATGCATTTCTGTGCTGAACAATTGTGATTCTTTCTTTGCTTTTGAATAAATGTAACTACTGTAATAAGTCATAAATTATACTAATGATGAATAAAAAGAAGGAGCTTGTTTTATTTTGATAGCCATGGACAGGTTAAGAAATGATACATTTCATTTTGTACTTCTACATTTTTTTTCTTCGTCGCGACTTGCTGGCTGCGGACGTCTTTCTATGCACAACACAACTCACTTATATTTTTGTTCATAATCACCTTTTACCTTTATCATTTCCAAAACTTTCTTCAGCAAAACAACTTTTCTGTTCATTCTCTTCAAGATTTAATCTCTTCTGTTCATTTCCATTGGAATTCTGGTAAGATCTTTCTTTTTTTCTTCGTTCCTCAGCCTACACCCATCCTCCGCCTATCCTAACACACACCACGTCCTCAAACTCAAACCTTCACCCGTGAAGCCCTTGTCAGAAATCATCACGCCATCTCTATCTTCTTCAACCTCGAAAAGGCCTTTAACACCACTTGGCGGTATGGTGTCCTCAAAGACCTTCACTCCTCTGGCCTGAGAGGCTCCCTCCCCACCTTCATCCAGAACTTCCTCCACTCCCGCCACTTCCGAGTACACATCAGTAACACCTACTCCTAAAGGTACACCCAACACCTGGGTGTTCCCCAAGGCAGCATCCTTTCCCCCCATTCTCTTCATTCTCAATATTAAGAGCATCACCAAAACTCTCACCCCCAACATCAAAAGCTCTCTCTATGTCAACGATTTCACTATCTACTCATCCTCCCCATGCTTCCATACTCTCCAAAATAACCTACAACACTGTCTGGACAGTCTGGCTCACTGGGGCGACTCCAACGGTTTCAACTTCTCAAACACAAAACTGTTCTCATCCATTTCAACAACAACAACTCCTTCCTCCTCCACCCCAATCACCCCAATCTCCATCTCAAAGAGTCCATAATCCCCAGTGAAAAGACAGTTCTCGCTCCTCGAATCACTCATCTCCCCCACATCAACACCCTCAAAACAAAATGCCACAAAATCCTCAATCTCCTCAAGGTCCTCTCAAGCACTGACTACGAAGCAAAACATCTCACTCTGTTCACCTTATACCGCTCCCTCCTCAGATCTAGGCTGGACTATGGCAATTTTATCTTCGCCTCCACCCGTAAATTTTACTTGAAACACCTGGAGGTCACTGAGAACTCTGCCCTAAGGCTTTGCCTTGGCACCACTCACACCTCCCCTATCAACAGTCTCCACGTCGAGGCCAAAAAACTTCCTTTCTACCTCTTGTGCACGAAGGCCGGCCTCTCCTTTGCTCTATGAATCCTCACCGATCCACGTAACCCTTGCTTCCATTCCATCCCTTCTCCCTCCTTCAATCTCAACAAACGCATCCCCCCACCTTTCGGGATTCGGATGCACTCCTGCTTCTCCAAAGCCAACATCAACATTTTCTCAATCGCCAGATACACCACCCCACCTACACCCACCTGGACTATTCACCAATGTATACCTTGGTCTTTCCTCCTTCACGAAAGCTCTTCACAACCCAGCCTTCTTCCACTCCAAATACTGCCAACTTAGTAGACATTTCCACGACTACTCCTTCCTCTTCACCGACGGCTCCACATGGAAAAGCTCCTCCACAGCAGCTGCCACCTGTCCCGTCCTCACTCTTTCCTCAAGGCTACCTGACGGCACCTCTATCTGCTCTGCCGAGGCGAAAGCCATCCTCCTAGCCTTAAACTTCATAGATCTCTATTTCTGCCCCTGTTTCGTCATCTTCTCTGACTCTAAATCTGTCCTCACTGGCATCCTCAACATGCTCTGACCCAACCCTCTCATTTTACAAATCCTTAAGAAACTCCACACTCTCTCCTCCTTAGAAAAGAATATTATCTTTTTCTGGATTCCCAGCCATGTCGGCATCCCTGGCAACGAGAGAGCTGACAACAAAGCTCTGTCAAACATTGTCTCTCCTTTTTTTATTCCACACTCAGACCTCCATTTCTCCATCTCCAACTACATCAAAAACTCCTGGAATCACGAAACCAGTAACAAACTCCACACAATCAAATCAAAAGTCAGGACCAACACCCCTCTGCACAGTCGCAACCACAGGGAGGACATTGTTGTCACCTGCATCCGCCTCGGCCACTCCTCTCTTACTCACTCCCAACTCTTATGCAGCTCCCCTACCCCTCTCTGCCCCACTTGCAACACCGATCTCTCCATCAAGCATTTCTTAGTAACCTGTCCCCTATACCAGAACTTCAGATCTCTTCTTTCCTCACTATCCTCAATCTTGAACTTTTTTGAAAACAATTCTTCCTCAAACATCATCAACTTCCTCCGCAACAACAACCTCTTCCACCACATTTAACTTCTCCCTCCCCTCGCTTTTTACACCTAACCTTACATACCCCTTTCTTTTCATCAATTTTTTTTTTCTTTTCCCCACCCCCACATTCTGCTTTTCCCCCCTTATCTCCCTAACAAACCTTTCATCTTCTCATTATCCTAACTCTTACACCATTATTTATTAACACACTATTGGCACATTTGACTCATGACTGTCGTGGTGCTGTTAAACATCAACAAACCAAACCTATATTACACAGAATTGTGGGACATCATTCATGTAGTAAATGTTATCTAACAGTTTCACTGACCAATGTACGTACGTATAGTAGTTGAAGTACAGCTAAACCCCTCAGACCAACCAATAGGGATGTGCATTTTAATTTATTCAGAAAATAATAAATGATCAATTTTTTCAATTGTTTATTGTGTACATGATCACAATGTCAAAATGTTTTTTTGCGTGTAAATGAAACATTAATATTGGAAACGGTAAACGATATTTTCGATCGTGTACACGATAATTGGTAAACGGTCGCATCAGTACCAACCAATCATCATCATCAATAATTATTGATATGAAATATATATATAGCTACAGTATTGTACTGTGTCAAATAAATATTACACATAATGGACTATACATTATTAAAAGTAATTAAGAAATGAAGTTCTGACATGATGAAACTCAAATATTGTCCTTCAAATACTGTATTGTGTACTGTGCTGTAAGTCATGTTACTTGCTAGTGTAGTAAAACATTGCTTTTTATGGCATTCATGATAAAACATGTTTTTTTTCTTTTGTTGTGTATTTTGCAGAAATTGTTTGTATTATTGTATTCTCTTATACATGCAATAACAATTTCCATGTCATTATTTACACAGGCTATTGACATGTAAAGGCAACATTTTGTGATTTACTAAGTTATAATCAATTGAAAACAAAGATAGTTCAGTAATTTCAACAATTCCTCAAAATCAGTAAAAATAATAATTTCAATATGATAGTTTTTTGAATGTCTGGCATCATTATGCAAATTGTACAGTATATGCTACTTTGTGATGTTTGACAGGTGACCAGCATATTTTTATTTGTACTGTATTTAACATAAAATTGCACCACTTTTTAGGCCCGAAGTTTCTTCCTAATATAAAGCGCTCATGCTTCTCGTGTCCACGTACAGTGTGCTATTTGAACTGCAATGTACATACAGTATGTGAATAGGTTATAGTCTAGTCCCACAATAACTACCACAAAAACATCGTTAGTCACATGCAAAAGAAGCAAAGAATGTATTGAGTATTTCAAGTCCTCAAATAAATCAAGTGAATTATGATATCAGTCAAAAGCTTGATTTAAAAAGGGGCAGGGTGCTAGACTTGTTGATGGGTACATAAATGCGCGCGAAGCGCTGCGTTTTTTGAGCATGGAGGCCAGGGGCCCCCTTAAGGCTCAATTCCATGATGAAGAAGCTCTGGGATTTTAGCTATAATCATACCTTAAAATGAAACTATTCTGATTGATAAGGGCCATTCATGAGCCAAACAGGACAATTGCTTACTATGCTATCATTCTGTGTTCTGTATCCATGTAAGGTATTTTATTTATGAGGTTAATTAAGATTATTAAGTTTTAGAATAATAGTAATAATATATATATATATTTTTGTCATGAGGGATAGGGCCAACCCCAGGGGGGCAGGGCTGGCCGCCCCTGTAAAACAGCAAAGCTAGGGGTCTGGGGTAGCTTGAGCTTAATTTGACTTGAGCTTAAGTGGAAGAAAATATGCTACAAAACATTAAAATAGTAAACATTTTCATCAAAATTGTTGAAATATTGTCCAATTTACATCATTTTGATTTTTAGGCCTTGCTGTAATAAATAATGGAAATTTTGTATAGAAGTTTTGTGATGTGACATAGCAACTATAAAACCTATTAATCTCCTCAACTTGTTAACTTATTGTTTTTAAAATCTGCACCAACATTATTTGAATGGGAGAAGTTGAATATAAGTATATAACTGAAGAAGTATTAAACTTTGATCTCCATCATCATATATCCTACCTCAATCGAAATATAGCAGGAGAAACTGGTCAGTTTGATTTTCAGTGACTGGAAATTAGGACAAAAATATAAAGAATTGCATTAAAAAGCTTTCAACAACGAACAATCAATATCTTCTCATTAAAAACATGTCACTTTACTTCAAGGAACTGGGGACTTGATATCAATAACCTCATCATGCCATCTTTGTCATTGTATTGTCAAAAAAAACGTCCAATGGAAAATAAAAACTACTCAAAATTTGGGTTGAGCTTCTGCATCACTGATGCTCTAGCTTTATGATGGCCAAGTGCAAGTATAATATTCCTTCAATGCTATTCTCTCTGGACCATGTCCAATTTGTAAATGTTACATAGTAATCCCTTTTCATAAGTGGGGATTGAAAAACAGGTCTAATCATAGAAGAAGCCTGTAAAGATCTTGTGATACTCCATTACTTTTGAATACCAAGCATAACTTTTAAGTCTTTAGGATCACACCATTGGTGAAAACCCGCTGGTGATAAATTACATGGTAGGTATCGTATCCAATATGAGGCCTCTTAGAACAAGTGAGGCAATAAAGTAAATAAGGCTATTCAACACCTCAAACATATATTGTTGACATTTGTTATTCAAGTCTACTTTCCATTTCTGAAGTTCTTTAATTTTGAGTTGTTATTGAGTGTGGATTTGATTGGGCCGTGACACGATCATCCAGAAGTGTTGCATTTAAAGAAATGTAGTATAATGAGTTTACAAAGATGAAGAATTCATTTTATGCCCTGTAGCTACAATCTTGGAAGAACTGTTGGAACAGAGAGCCAAATATTTAGTGTTGTGATGCTTGATTACTTTCTCCCTCTATTGTTAACTCCTTACCCTCCCCCATTTCCACTCTTGTAGCCTAACTTTGAGAAGAAAAAATCAACATTAGCAGTGGTCAACATTGAATGAGGGGGAGGGGTTGAGATACTGTGTTGATATATGGACACTGAGGATGTCAAAGAAATGATGAAAATGTTTTAAAAAAAAGGAAAAAAAACTTATTTAAATGATAGAATATGGACAAAGAACCACCCGTAAAAAGTGCCGCTATTTTGGATGTATGGAAGTTGAATCATAAAGAATAGAAAAGTACTGTATGTTTATGAAAGCAGTACAAAGGCACGTTTTAAGCTTCTAAAAAAATCATGAAAATATTAAAACATTTTGTCAATATTGGTTAAAAGTTAGTGTGTAAAGAATCACATTTAAGATGGCAGTAGAACAGACTATGATTTCTAGGATTATTCTATTATTTCTTGAAACAGCTTGTTTTACAACTTAACATATAACAACTTATATTATTTACAAATTAAGCTAAATTTGAAGAAATATATATTAAAAAAATATGACAAACAAAAAAGACTCTTAAAGTGGTCCTGCCATGGGGGTCGGAACTTACGTTAAATATGTTAATTGGGTTAATTATTGCAAAAATACAACTTTTTCAACACAAAACCTAATCGATTGCGAGAAAATCACAAAAGAAAAATGCATTTTTCGTCACCTTGACAACAACAACAAAAAAACAGAAACAGGCTCATTACGCAATGACGTCATTTTGGTAATGCCTGTATGTAAACAATTCATCGATGCCACATATAACGTGTGTCCGCCATTAAAATTTCAAGCTAGTATCGATAGCATCTTTGTTTGTTCTTCTAAAATATTACATTTTCTAAGCAAATATCAAAACAAAATGTTGCAGGGTTGTGTAGTTGGAGGATGCAGTAATATAAATTCTCAAACTAAAAGTCGTTTTAAAGGGCAACAAAACGAGACAATTCTGGGAGTCTTTGCACTTGACATGAACCGAGTTTTCAGGGCTTACAGGGTACAGTGTCATATTCAGCTAATGCCAGATTGTTACCCCTGCTCTGATCGATTTAAACAGTAGCTTGACCGCATCGTCTCTGACATGAAATTTTTACTATTTCGTGAGTAATAAAAATTCAAATGAAAGAAACAGACGAAGAAAACAAAAAAGACTCTGTGAGATTCGAACTCATAACCTCTCGCTCAAAAGACGAAGCCGTAACCGACTGGGCTACTAAAAATCAGTTAAAAATTTGTATGATTTATTTTATATATCGTGTGGATTATGGTTGAAGGAAGAAAAATCGATAAAATAAAACTAAATTGTAATTATTGTGTCCATATGCCAAGCTGTTAAAACGTAAACTTATCAAAATTTTCACAATTTCTTCAAAAACTTTCAATTCAAGTGCAAAAATGCAAACGGGTTGTGTGAATGAACTATTCAGTTCACGTAGGCCTGTTGATTAGACATCAAGCGACAGAGACTTGAACATTGATAAATAAATCTTTATATGTCCATTAGACGTAAAAAAGAAGTAGAGGTTGTTGCAAACACTTCAATTTGATTATGTTTAACAATATATTACTTGCCAAACAGTAAGAATTTCATGCCTACTACGCAAGCTTTGTACTGTAGGACTGTGCAGGGCCCATGTAAGGGTTGTAAGCCTGATCCTTTTTTCTTGTCTGCAAGCGCTTCAAATTCAAAAGGAACGACATCCCTTCTTCATGAGAATGTTTTTCATTTATTTCCAAATCATTTTTATTATAGCTTGAACTTGAAGATGACAAATTAAGATCTGAACAGCCTGAACAACTTTCGCAATCAGAAGCTTTTTTGTATGTGGTTAGTATGTGTGTGATGCATTAATTGCGATCAGCAGTCCCTGAAATGACATAGCAAACTGTTATGACGTCACAAATCCCTTTCAATTTTTAAGTCCTTTTCATCATGAAAATGGACTTATTTGCAGGCTTTCTTGATGGATTATTGAATTAAGGATATGAAAAACCTATAACAGGTTAAATCTCAAGTTTTTTAGAAGGCATGGTAGGACCACTTTGAGCAGTCGTCCTTCCACTACATCACAAATTTTGTATTTAGTAGAACAATTTTTAATCAGCTATTTCTCAGAAAGTATAGAAGTTTTTTTTCTCTGTACATTTATGCAACTAAGTATTTTGATATTGTATCTAAGTGTTTTCATGTGTTTTTGCTTGAATAAAATCTTGTATAAAAATTTTGTCCAGGTATTAATACTTTTACAAATTTGTCAATGTAAATTGCTGACCTTTTTGTTGTGTTTATAAGTGTAGCCAATTTTGTATTCATTGTGTGTCATTTCCCCATGTCTCCCCCTTCCCACATGCTTTTGATGAAATAAATAAGAAGAAAGTTTATTTGCTATTTTGCAGGATCTTGTAAGGCGAGGTAGTGATTGCTCCGAGTACAGCACAAACAATGTACAAGTGCGGAGGCTCCACCCACCTTCTCGTCAAGCCTATGGGAGGAAATTAAGTGCCTTGCAGCAACGATCAAGAGAGGTATGTATATTGTTTACTCAATGCAGCGGTCAAACGGCCTCTTCACATATCCGCCTTTTTCTGAATTTTTTTTGGTCAAGATTTACCCACTAGCAATATTTTTTAGGCAAAGATTCACCCCTACCAAAAAAAATTCAGGTCAAGATTCACCATGGCAAAAAATTGGGGTCAAGATTCACCTCGGCCAATTTTTTTAGGTGAAGATTCACCACAGAGAAAATATGATTTTTGTTTATTTCTATTTATGATACTTGTACTTGATCAATATACATGTAGTATCATATTGTCCCTATTGTGTTATTCTCTGTTATCTTCTTGTATGATACATGGTTGCACTATGGGAATTTATGGCGCAAGATAAAATAAAGTGTGATAAAACTTGTTGAAAAATACATCTTTCCAAGGTTTTTGAAGGAATAAAAATCAACCAATAATGTTTTTAATCTTTCATGTAGTCTTTCTAATCTGTAAAACAGTGTATTCTTACAAAATTCAAGTCAATTTAATCATGTCCCCAAGTCAGTCATCACTTCATCATTCATAAACAGTTCTTTATTTAACATGTCATGAGATGTAAAAGAGACCCTAAGTTTTGTGGAGTTTGTAGATACCAAATGAAAGAAATATTGTTTATCTGCGTAAGTTGTGATGTCTAGAAGGTTAGACCACACATTTAGTTATGCTATTTACGTATTATGCTCAGCAGTGAGAATGAAGTGTCCTTTGTACGGAAAATAGAAAGAAATTATTTATTTTCAGTTCGACGCTGATTTGACGTTAATGAATTGAATTCAATGCATTTCCGTCATTTAAGATTGAAGAATTTTGACAAGGATTCATACATCTGCAATACTTCTTTCAAGCAAAGATTCACCTGATTTGAACAAAATTTAGTTCAAGATTCACGCCACCCAAAAATATTTTAGGTCAAGATTCACCCAAACTTTAAATTTTTGGCTTGAAGATTGGACATGTACCAACACGAATCTTGAATGTGCCTTGAGGGGGGGTCTGTGAAAATGCTGTTTGACCGCTGCATAAACAGTATAGAAGAAGTTCAGTTTTAAAGAGGGCTCTTATAGATTTTTTTTTTTTTTTTAAATTTGATGCGCTTTAGGATTTGTATCTTTGTTATTTTGAGGATTCTTTCCTTTAACTGCCCCTGCACCTCCACCTAGACCCCGTGAAGAAGCATTACATCCCCTACACCTCCACCTAGACCCCGTGGAGAAGCATTACATTCCATACACCTCCACCTAGACCCCTTGGAGAAGCATTACATTCCATGCACCTCCACCTAGACCCCGTGGAAAAGCATTACATTCCATGCACCTCCACCTAGACCCCTTGGAGAAGCATTACATCCCCTGCACCTCCACCTAGACTCCGTAGAGAAACATTACATCCCCTGCACCTCCACCTAGACCCGTGGAGAAGCATTACATCCCTGCACCTCCACCTAGATCTCGTGGAGAAGCATTATATCCCCTGCACCTCCACCTACACCCCGTAGAGAAGCATTACATCCCTGCACCTCCACCTAGACCCCGTGGAGAAGCATTACATCCCCTGCACTTCCACCTAGACCCCGTGGAGAAGCATTACATCCACTGCACCTCCACTTAGACCCCGTGGAGAAGCATTACATCCCCTGCACCTCCACCTAGACCCCGTGGAGAAGCATAACATCCCCTGCACCTCCACCTAGACCCCGTGGAGAAGCATTACATCCCCTGCACTTCCACCTAGACCCCGTGGAGAAGCATTACATCCACTGCACCTCCACTTAGACCCCGTGGAGAAGCATTACATTCCCTGCACTTCCACCTAGACCCCGTGGAGAAGCATTACATCCACTGCACCTCCACCTAGACCCCGTGGAGAAGCATTACATCCCCTGCACTTCCACCTAGACCCCGTGGAGAAGCATTACATCCACTGCACCTCCACTTAGACCCCGTGGAGAAGCATTACATCCCCTGCACCTCCACCTAGACCCGTGGAGAAGCATAACATCCCCTGCACCTCCACCTAGACCCGTGGAGAAGCATTACATCCCCTGCACTTCCACCTAGACCCGTGGAGAAGCATTACATCCACTGCACCTCCACTTAGACCCGTGGAGAAGCATTACATTCCTACACTTCCACCTAGACCCCGTGGAGAAGCATTACATCCACTGCACCTCCACCTAGACCCCGTGGAGAAGCATTACATCCCCTGCACTTCCACCTAGACCCCGTGGAGAAGCATTACATCCACTGCACCTCCACCTAGACCCCGTGGAGAAGCATTATATCCCCTGCACCTCCACCTACACCCCGTAGAGAAGCATTACATCCCCTGCACCTCCACCTAGACTCCGTGGAGAAGCATTACATCCCCTGCACCTCCACCTAGACCCCGTGGAGAAGCATTACATCCCCTGCACCTCCACCTAGACTCCGTAGAGAAGCATTACATCCCCTGCACCTCCACCTAGACCCCGTGAAGAAGCATTACATCCCCTACACCTCCACCTAGACCCCGTGGAGAAGCATTACATTCCATACACCTCCACCTAGACCCCTTGGAGAAGCATTACATTCCATGCACCTCCACCTAGACCCCGTGGAAAAGCATTACATTCCATGCACCTCCACCTAGACCCCTTGGAGAAGCATTACATCCCCTGCACCTCCACCTAGACTCCGTAGAGAAACATTACATCCCCTGCACCTCCACCTAGACCCGTGGAGAAGCATTACATCCCTGCACCTCCACCTAGATCTCGTGGAGAAGCATTATATCCCCTGCACCTCCACCTACACCCCGTAGAGAAGCATTACATCCCTGCACCTCCACCTAGACCCCGTGGAGAAGCATTACATCCCCTGCACTTCCACCTAGACCCCGTGGAGAAGCATTACATCCACTGCACCTCCACTTAGACCCGTGGAGAAGCATTACATCCCCTGCACCTCCACCTAGACCCGTGGAGAAGCATAACATCCCCTGCACCTCCACCTAGACCCGTGGAGAAGCATTACATCCCCTGCACTTCCACCTAGACCCGTGGAGAAGCATTACATCCACTGCACCTCCACTTAGACCCGTGGAGAAGCATTACATTCCCTGCACTTCCACCTAGACCCGTGGAGAAGCATTACATCCACTGCACCTCCACCTAGACCCGTGGAGAAGCATTACATCCCCTGCACTTCCACCTAGACCCGTGGAGAAGCATTACATCCACTGCACCTCCACTTAGACCCGTGGAGAAGCATTACATCCCCTGCACCTCCACCTAGACCCGTGGAGAAGCATAACATCCCCTGCACCTCCACCTAGACCCGTGGAGAAGCATTACATCCCCTGCACTTCCACCTAGACCCGTGGAGAAGCATTACATCCACTGCACCTCCACTTAGACCCGTGGAGAAGCATTACATTCCCTGCACTTCCACCTAGACCCGTGGAGAAGCATTACATCCACTGCACCTCCACCTAGACCCGTGGAGAAGCATTACATCCCCTGCACTTCCACCTAGACCCCGTGGAGAAGCATTACATCCACTGCACCTCCACCTAGACCCGTGGAGAAGCATTATATCCCCTGCACCTCCACCTACACCCCGTGAGAAGCATTACATCCCCTGCACCTCCACCTAGACTCCGTGGAGAAGCATTACATCCCCTGCACCTCCACCTAGACCCCGTGGAGAAGCATTACATCCCCTGCACCTCTACCTAGACCCCGTGGAGAAGCATTACATCCCCTGCACTTCCACCTAGACCCCGTGGAGAAGCATAACATCCCCTGCACCTCCACCTAGACCTCGCGGAGAAGCATTACATCACCTGTTTAAAAGTCTATGGATATTAAAGAAAATTTTGGATGAGGTCAACCCATTTTGATGTTAAAAAGCTCCTGAATAAATTCTTACCCTAAATCAAGTTCCATTTATGAACTGATTTTGGTGAAATTTTTGCTATTTGCATGATATGCAGCTGATTTTAAAAATAATATTGACGTTATTACCTCGGGGTATCTATAGACCTTTAAGGTTGCAATTAGGTGCCTTGTTATCTGATAGGTTTTAAATCCTAGTAATTCAAGATGAGCACCTATTTAAACTCTCAGCTACTGCTATGGCTACTATCAACACTGTAAGGAAAGGAGCATTCACTAACATTGCCACCACTATTTCCGACTTCTTCAAGAACAATCCCCCTCCAACATTATCACCTTCCGCCGCTACACTACTTGATTTAATCTCCCCACACTCCTATCCTTTCCTATTTTACATACTATCTCACTCTCCTTCTTACCACCTTTTCTACTACGACTTATTTCCTCTAAAATGTTCACTTCTCTACATCCTTTCCTCCTCCTCCAATCATCTCTTTCCTATGCTTTGCACCTTAAATATTTAACACACTCTTGGAACATTTGACTCTGACTGTCGCGTGCCGTTAAACCTCATCAAACCAAACCAAACCCCCAATTTTTCATGCTATGTACTTACACGTTAAACTTTTCAGCAATGCTTAGTGTTTCTGTTAAAAGTTGTGAAAAGTTTAAAGAATACTTTCAAACAGTGTGATAACTTGATCATTGGCGGACCAAGTTTTGTCAGTTTGCAAAGTACTAGCCTTTAAAGAAATCAGTAGTAAATACCTGTAGTTTAGACAAGATTTATTATCATTTAACTGTGCGTAAATCACTGCACATTTGTTTGTGTTGTGCAAATTCTTCTAAAGATTTATGGTAGGGAATAAGTTATTGAATATAACTTGCAAAAAAATCATTAATACACCTTCATACTAGATTGAGAGACATGCAGGTTTGGATTCATACTGATTTATTTACAAAATCATCAATTTTGTGTACAAATTCCATATTGATTTACCTGAAAACTAGACAGCTAGATGAAAAGTATTAAGTAAGTTTAAAAAAGTTTAAGCAATAAAAATCAGGATACTATTGCAGAAATAAATAAAATGATTAACTTTTACATGTACAGCATTTACTTAAATAAGTGACAGTCTCTGCCCTTCAATGACCAGAGATGAATCATGCATACAAATAAACAAAAAAGTGAACCAAATTCTTTGTCCAGAGTATTATATCTTGACCACAAGGAATGCTAGTGTCATAGAGGTCCCAGAACTGAGTGGGAGAGTGGTTTTGTTATCTTCCACAAAAATATAGAAAAGCTGCAATTTTGTTGTTGTGTTGTTTAGTTTTTAGAAGTGTAGTGGAATTCTGTTATTAGTGAACCTTGACTGTGTTTTGAAGTACAAAATGTTGTGGTTTCACAAAAAAATGAAATGCATCTTTTTCATTAATAGCTTGATAGATGAATGATTTAATAGATTAAGTAATAAAGTTGTGAACAAACCCATCGACCTTCAGGAAAATCATAAAATCAAATTTGCCTATCAAAAGTATGTGTGTGGGGGAGGGGAGGAGCTAGAGGGGACACATTGAGAAAGAATGCTAAAATACAAAAAAAATACCATTCAAAAGATACAAATCAAGAAAGTAGTTTTGGGCAATCCCACCCCTCCCTCTTTCATTTGATAATTAATTCATTTTATGTTTAATATATGCACCAAAGGTGCACAATTATTCCACATGACCCCTTCAGAAGTTCGGCTGAAATCAAACACCATTTAAGAAATAAACTTAATTTTCAGTGGAAATCTTTTGAAAACAACAGGACAGGTATACCAACTCCCTGATACCAGTGTGCTGCACTACTGATAAACTTATAGCTGTTATATAATGAACCTTACTTCCAATTAGTACAGTACCTGTACAGTATCAAATCAATTCCCCCATGTACAGTTATTGATTCAACATTCTGTGAGGCAAAAATCCTCTTTGTAAAGAAGACACTTATTTCACAAAACGTGGAGATGAAAACCTTCCAAGGATGAGATAGGGTTATTTATTTACCTTGATCCAATTCTTGCCTCTGTAGTGACCATTATATTCTGGCCATTCAGTCATGGAGTTTACTCACTGGACAATGGGGGTGACCAGTGATACACTTTAAAGGAGTGTGGGCTTGTTTAATATTATATTTGTTGCTGATTTTGGTTGAATCCTAGCAGGGGATTGAGATATTATCATAAAATCTCATTTGTTCAGAGATAATTTCGAGTCATTTAAAGGTGGATGCTATGGGTCAAAAATGCTTACAGGACTAGATCACCTTAAAAATAGTTCTTTGGGGGAATTGTGTAATCATGTAGCAATACTGAATAGGTGATTATCAGACATGTCTTTCCTATGTTTGGACTTCATGCCCCACGTTAGGGCAAAAACTTGCAGTGAACTAACTCACCATCATCTGAAAGGCTTTAGCCAGTACTTTTCATGATGATTTGCAAATCTTCCCCTTGTGGTACGAATACTTCAAATATGTTGCTTGTATCATAAATTTCAACAGAGACATTCCCTCTACAATTTTTTGTTTGTATGATTGTTATATGACATTTGACCTGTTGGAAGGTTGTAATATTTCTGGTTATTATAGGAATGCGATAAAGCAAGGGTATAGGTGTTAGTTGTATACATTTCTAGGTGCACACAGTAAGGTATACATATTAAGGTCACAGTGCGCTCATATGGTGGAATTGACAGAACTGTGGGGCAAGAATATGAAATATTCTACGGAAAGTAAACTGTTTTAGGAGAAATAATGTAATCTATTCTTGCACTAGGAAGAAACCTTATGTGACAGATATCTGTTATTTCAAAACATCTGTTGACAAAAAATGAGATGTGAATAAGCTGGTATAGATCTACATGTAGGGATATATTTAATCCATAGTCAAATACCTCACATTTTTTTTCTCTTTAGAAAATAATTTTAGAGAAAAACATAATAAATAGAAATGATCACTAGAAATATATCAAAATGAATATTTGGTTGGGGTTCTAGGAAATTGATATTGGAATGCTGTAAAGGATTAGTTCATATGAAACAGGACTTCAAAAGACACAAATGAGTGAAGGAAGCGTTGAAAAATCTTATGCCGTTAAGGACTTATTTTAAGTTTTAACATCTGTCTTATATGTGCAGAAATGACTGGTGTACTAAGTCTACTGTGGACAGTCAGTGCCTTCATCCTCACATTTTTAACAATTGTTAACTGTATTTTCAAGAAAATTAATTTGTCTTTGTTACTATTTGAATTATTTTTCTATGATCTTTCTTCAGATGGTAAATTATAATTGATATTACTAGTTTCTGTTTTACTACTTTCCTGACATATCCAATATTTGTTAAGTTACAAAATCGCAGGACAAAATATGATAGAATACATAAAGACTTTAAGGAATCCAAGGCTATGACATCACAACAGTCTGATTTCAGTCGTTTCTACACAAATGATACCAAACTTTAAACTTGAATATCTCCTTTAATGGAATAAGATTTTGTAATGTTTTGTAATGTGACCTGTGCGTGTGACCTGTGCGAGACTTGAGTTTAGAGTTAGGATTTGACAATGAAAATGTCGAGTTGTCGATCCAGTTGAATGTTGGTAACATCTCGCTCTTAGTCTATTTAGGCTATTTCCAGTTAATACACTATTGTCTTGCTTACAGTTACAATCAATACTTCATAGTTGATAGCTCAGATCTGACTGTATCCTACAAAAATCTAGCCTTTATATAGTATTTAAAGAGTGGCTCTCAGGTGTGGCTCACTATGGCTCGCTCATATGTACATCATTGTGGCTCACCCATACGTACATCATTGTGGCTCGCCCATACGTACATCATTGTGGCTCACCCATATGTTCATCAATGTGGCTTGCCCATACGTACATCATTGTGGCTCACCCATACGTACATCATTGTGGCTCGCCCATATGTACATCATTGTGGCTCGCTCATATGTACATCATTGTGGCTCGCTTATATGTACATCATTGTGGCTTGCTCATGTGTACATCATTGTGGCTCCCCCATACGTACATCATTGTGGCTCGCTCATATGTACATCATGGTGGCTCGCTCATATGTACATCATTGTGACTCGCTCATATGTACATCATTGTGGCTCGCCTATACATACATCATTGTGGCTCGCTTATATGTACATCATTGTGGCTCGCCCATTCGTTCATCATTGTGGCTCGCTCATACGTACATCATTGTGGCTCGCCCATGCGTACATCATTGTGGCTCGCCCATACGTACATCATTGTGGCTCGCCCATACGTACATCATTTTGGCTCGCCCATATGTACATCATTGTGGCTGGCCCATACGTACATCATTGTGGCTCACTCATATGTTCATCATTGTGGCTTGCCAATACATACATCATTGTGGCTCGCCCATATGTACATCATTGTGGCTCGCCCATACGTACTTCATTGTGGCTCGCTCATATGTTCATCATTGTGGCTTGCCAATACATACATCATTGTGGCTCACCCATATGTACATCATTGTGGCTCGCCCATACGTACATCATTGTGGCTCGCTCATATGTTCATCATTGTGGCTTGCCAATACATACATCATTGTGGCTCGCCCATATGTACATCATTGTGGCTCGCCCATACGTACATCATTGTGGCTCGCTCATATGTTCATCATTGTGGCTTGCCAATACATACATCATTGTAGCTCGCCCATATGTTTAATACAGTTGCTCATATGTTGCTCAATTCCAAAAAGTTTGGCTCTGAACCCTCCAAGTCATGGCCACCAAGAAATAAATAAGAAATTGCATCAATGATTCACACACAAATCCTTTGTTTGTGGTTTCTTGGTACAGATAGGAAAAACATGAAAAGGTGTGTTTTACAAGAATTGATATGGTACATAGGTACATACGAAAGAAATGATTAAATCAGGAAAATACAACTTTTCTACAACTTCCTTCACCAGTTTGTGTCTTTTTAAGTTCTCTTTCAAATAAGATCAGGTTGCTTTACCTTCCTCCATAATAGCAACTAATCTCACCTGATCTAATCCTCACCCACTCTTCCCTCAAATTTTGGTTCCAATGCGATAGCATCAGGAACTTATGCGGTCATGATGGTGTGTGTGTGTATGTATGTATGTGTGTGTATATTTATATATGTTACGGTCAGCTTGTAAATGCGATATCTCAAGAACGATACACTGGATTCATGTCATATGTGATATACATATAGCCCATGGTCTGTAGGTATGCCCTTTGATTTGTCATGGTAATGTTGTGCTGCATATGATTAGGTGGGGCTTAGTGTAACAATCTTGAAATGTTCTTATTTTAACAAGCACATGTCTGTTTTGTTACATATTAGGTTTAACTATGATGTTAGCTGGTGTGTACATGTTCATGTATAAAAAGGTTAAATATCATTAATATGCATAGTGGGCGGGGGGGGCTTAATATGATTTTGCTGTAAAGAGCTTGTAAACACGGTATCTCAAGAACTGTAAACTAGATCTATGTCATATTTCGTACACAGATAGCACATGGTCAGTAGATGTGCCTCAATGTTTTTGTGATCCCATGCATATTAATTAGTGGGAGGGGCTTACAGTAATAACCTTGAAATGTTCATTATTTAACAACCACGTGTCCGTTTTGTTTCATATGTAGTATATTTATGATGTTAGCTGGTGTGTACATGTTCATGATGTAAAAACATTGAATTTCGTTAATATGCATAGTAGGCAGGGCTTAGTATGATTTTGCAGAAAAGAGCTTGTAAACGCGGTATTTCAAGAACGGTAAACTGGATTAATGTATTATGTGGTACGCAGATAGCCCATGGTCTGTAGATGTGCCATATTGTTTTTCGTGGTGATATCACACATATTAATGAGTAGGCGGGGCTTTAAGCGAAAATCTTGAAATGTTCATTTTGTAACAACCACATGTCTGTTTTGTTTCATCTTTGGCCTAGTTATGATCTTAGCTGGTGTGTACATGTCCATGTGTAAAACGTTGACCTTCATTAATATGTGTAGTGGGCGGGGCTTAACATGATTTTTCTGAAAAGAGCTTGTAAACACGATATTTTAAGAATGGTAAACTGAATTAATGTATTATGTGGTACCCAGATATCCCATGGTCTGTAAATGTGCCCTATTGTTTGTGGTGATGATATGCAGATTAATGAATATGCGGGGCTTAATATAAAAATCTTAAAATGTTCTTTTTTTGACAATCACATGTCTGTTTTGTTTCATATTTGTTATAATAATGATGTTAGCTAACTAGTATGTATGTTTTCATTGTATAAATACATTGACTTTCATTAATATGCATAGTGGACGAGGCTTAATATGATTTTGTAAACGAAAAGCACAAGTAAACATGATATCTCAAAAACTATGAAGTGGATTCACGCCATGTGTGGTACACAGATAGCTCATTTTCTGCAGTTGTGCTCTAATGTTTGTGGTGGTGATTTTACATATATTAATAAGTGGGCTGGCTTAAAGTGAGCATTTTGATGTGATAAATGAACAACTGTATGTCTCATTTTGCATCATATTGGGCATGATAATATTGTCGGTTATTGTGTACATGCTTATGTTATCAACAGATGTCATTAGTATGCATGATAGGTGTGGCTTAATGTGAAAGTGCTAAATGATGTAAACACCATACTGTATCACATGAACGGTATATCAGATTTATGCCTTATGTTGTACACAGATAAATAATGGTTTGTACATATGTTCTAATGTTGTGGCAAGAGATGTCCTAAATATAAATGAGTAGGCGGGGATAATTGAAAAATTCTTGAAATAGGGTAAATGAGCAACCATTTTTGCATCATACTTGCTTTTATAATGTTTTTGATTATGGTGCAAATGCTAATGTTGTCAACATTTGTATTGATCTGCATGGTGGTTGTGGCCATTGTGGGCATGGTGGGTGTGGGCATAGTGGGTGGGTGTGGTTTATGAATAGATATCATAGAAAAATATTTCATGATATGCACTGACATGACATTTAATACAAATTTTGCAAATCAATCAGCTTATGGAAGTAAAAGCATCGGAACCACAAAACCTTTTGGTTCTGGTTATCTTATCTTTATATTCTTATTTCAAATTTTATATCTTTATTATTCAACTTGACTTTTCTTTCCTTCCTACTGCCTCTCCTTCTCCCAACCTTCTTTATCCTAACTCTTGAACAATGTTCCCCTTTTCTTACCTCTATTCGCTCCTTTATCATTCATACTGTCCTAACTCGTGGACCTTAGATTTCTAACACCTTGGCACATTTGACTCTGACTGTGGCAGTACCCTTAAATAACAACAAACACCATGACAAACACACTTTAATCGGATTTTGGTCTTCTCAAATCTTTTAGAAGTTTAAACTTGAATTTCTACTCAATGGCAAAAGAGTTGTGAAAACTTGAGTCCCTCTTATTGTTATCTTTTGTATGAAATGGGCATACTTGACCACTTAGTCTCTTTTCAGCCTGCTTATTGTAATGTACCAACATTATTTGAAATTGCTCTTTTGATTAAATAAGCTTTAAACCTAAGAATGGATTCTCTCAGTCTCACAGTAGTCATTACAAAATAAATAATCAGTTTGCAAGTAGAAGGATTTTGAACTCCTTCTTAAGCTTAGCCTCTCCCTGTCAATATGGCAGTGTGTCATTGAAAGCACAATAGGCTAGCTTACCTTGTATAGTACAATGCCAAAATCAATATGTAACTGAAAATTGCTTTGAATGACAATACTATGTGTAATTAGCACTGAGGTTTTTCTTCTGATTGAGATGGAATTTATTGGAAAGTTTGGTCTGGCTCCTCATGCAAGCTGAGTAGCTGGAAATACACAGCTTGATGTATATGATGTTAGTGTATAGAGTTACCAGTCTTGATCGATTCACATGGTTACATGTGTACTGTGGATATCCTCACTTTGTGGTTATTGTCTTTTTTCGTGAATAAAGATCTCTGGACAAGCTGCAACAATTGGAGCTTAATTGCAAGAAATCTGCTGTAAACCATGAAAATAAATTACATGTGACCATTTTACATCATTTTGAATAATTGTAATAGATTATGCAAATTTGTATTAAATTTGTGAAAAAAAGAGAAAACCTACTAATAAGTGAACATTCTATTTTCAAAATTGAAAAGACAATTCTGTTCAGATTGTAGTGTTCGTTTGATGAAGAATTTTTCATTGAAATTTATTTTTACAATGTGAAACTTGACTTGCTTGGTCAATACTTAATCTGGGAATAATTCCTAAACACATGATCCCAATGTATGGTTTAGTAGACTGACCCTGAAATGTCATGCAGTTAATAACAAATTCTGAATAACTTACGACCAGTTTAATCTAGGAGTCCCATATGTCACAGAAAAAATGCAGGCAGGTTAACAAGGAGATATCATGCATTTTGTTGTGTTTTAAAACTCTATCTTATTATAAAAGCATTCGAGTTAAATCACCTCTTTATAGATCGTGCAGATATGAATATTAAAAGCGATAGTAAAAGTAGTAAAGAATTTAATTAAAAGGGCCATTCCACCGTTTGTGAATTACGTGACAGACTGCGGAATGGCCCCAGAAGACCTCTGGGGTCTCCCAGGGCCATTCCGCCATCTATGAATTATATGGCGGGCTGCGGAATGGCCCCAAAGGAATTTAAAGGTATGTGGATTACAGTATGGTCAGATAGGAAATATTAGATAAAGTGTAATAAAATCTATTAAACACTGTTTAAGGTATATAAACAGGTAGAGGCAACCTCAGCTAAATTGTTTAAAAATCCACTAAAAAACATGAAGAAAGCAAAAAAATTCATCAAAATCAGTTAAAAAAAAAAAAATGGCCATTTTACAGCTTTGTTAATATTTTTGTGCAAATACACAAATTTTTGTGTTACTCTTGTGATCTTGTATGAACAGGACATAGTCTCTATTCTCTGATGTAAATCCATTGTTTTCTATTCTTTTATGTAAATCCATTGTTTTTTATTTCATGTAAATCCATTGTTTTTTAAACCTCTGCCATTTTCTCTTTCAAAAATACAAAGATAATGACTAATTCCAAAGAAGTGGATTTGATCTTTGACATACTCCCAACCAATCTCAAGTGAGAGAAGGCATTTTGAATATTTTTAAGGTATGAAATTAGGGGAAGAAATATAAAGAAAAACAAAAACATTTTTAGGTGTTTTCTTATTCATGCATACATCACATTTTTTACAATATAACAAAAAAAAATCAACTTTGATTACTCATAACTAAAAACCACACGTGCTATTTCCAAAACTGAAAGACTGTTAAACTAAAAATTCAATGCTCTTTCGGTACATGGTTGAACATAAAATATTTGTACCTCTCCATTGACTATGAGGAACAGACTCCATCATAATAGAGTGAGAAATTGACCACTTTGCCAAAATCAGAAAGCATATTAGCCTGGAGTCTCCAGAATATTTGAACGTACTCTTTGTGCATGGTGTTGATAACTTTTGATATGGATCTTAAATAATAATAGATAAATGAAACTGAAATCTCTACAACTATTTGAACAATTCACTACTTATGGGGCTGGTTCTCCTTTAGACTGTTTTACTCAGATGTTCAGCATTAGCTAAATTCCTTTAAAATTGATAGAAACCATAATCTGAACTGACCATACATAAGAGGGCTTATTAAAAATTCTGATCATCTGATGCATCAATTTGCATATTGTTATGCTAAATTCAAAGAGGTTATTCAACTCTAGATAGCTTTAAAGAGAAAGTCTCTGCTGTTCACATCCCAGCGTAAGTCAAAAGTTTCCTTCCAGCAATCTAGACATTTTGAAAGTCGCTTACATGAGATAATAGAGGGAGGTAGTAAAGATTATATCTCTATAAAGCATAATACAGTATGTGTTGACCAATTCAAGAGAATTGTAGCAGCAATTATTGATTTTGCAGAAAATATGGTTTCTATTGTTTCATTACGCATGTGTAATTTATTAGAGACTTTTGTTTTTGTTCAAAATTTATATATATATATATATATGTATGTATGTATGTATGTATGTATGTATGTATGTATGTATGTATGTATGTATGTATGTATATATGTATGTATGTATGTATGTATGTATGTATGTATGTATGTATATATGTATGTATGTAGGTATGTAGGTTTATATGTATGTATGTATGTATATATGAATGTATGTATATATATATATATATATATATATATATATATATATATATATATATTATATATATATATATATATATATATATATATATATATATATATATATATATATATATATATATATATATATATATATAATATATATATATATAATACCAAACTTATATATCAAACTTATTTATATATATATATACCAAACTTATATATATACCAAACTTGTAGTTATCGAAGGGATATTTGAAAATTGAGAGACTTGTGGGTCTAGTTCTTTTTGGTTCCGATGTGATAGCAACATGAACCCATGCAGCCATGATGGCATGTGTGTGCATGCATGTGGGTGGGTGTGTGTAATGCTAGTTTGTAAAACAGTATCTCAAGAACGATATTCTGGATTCAGTTCATAGATGGTACAGAAGTAGGCCATGGACCGCAGTTGTGCCCTATTTTTTTTTGATGGCAGTGTCATACATAATAATGAGTAGGCGGGGCTTAATGTTTAAATCTTAAAATGCCCATAATGCATGTCTGTTATTGTTTCATATGTGGTGTTTTTATGTTATTAGCTACATGTAGTTTTGCACAGTGGGCAGGGCTTAACATGGTTTTGTTTAAAAGAACTTGTTAACACAGTATCTCAGAATGATACATGGGATTAAGATCATATGTGGTACACAGATAGCCCATGAACTGAACATATGCCCTTTTGTTTTTGGTGGCGATTTCATTCATATCAATGAGTAGGCGGGGTTTAATGTTAAAATCTTAAAATCCTCATGTTTTACAACCTCATATCTGTTTTGTTTCATACTTGAAATAATTATGTTGTACACATGTTAATGGGATAAAAATGGTTGAATTGAATTAATTGTTAAATTTCATTCTTGTTAGTACTGTAAGTTATTTTGTTTTCATTGTTATTTTGAGCCCATTGTGTAAGAACATTTATTATACAAGCACTTAAAGCTTTAAATTCATATTATGCATCGGAAGCTCAAAACCTTTGGTTTTCTGGTTTAATTTTGTAAAAATATACTAGAAATGTTTTTTTTAAATTATAACAATTAAGTGTGCAATTAGTAGTCCTGTAATGCTATTTCTATCATTGAGCCATTACTAACTCTGTGTTTCTTCTAGCTCTATAGTTTTGAAAAACAGCTAGTTTCTGTTGAAAAACAGTGTTTTGAGAGCTCTGGTGATATTTTACTTCCATAAACAAAATAGTCATGCCTTCCATTACAGAATTTAAGAGCTGCTGTAAACATGTCATGATTTATGCATGAGGTCATAACCTCTGCTATTTAAGTACTGTTATTGAACTCAGAAAGATATGTTTTAGTTTCATAAATGTTAGTTTAGATGTGCAAATATTACATCTGTTATGTATCATCAACTTTTACTGTTCTTTATTGTTGGATGGGTTTGATTGTGAAACAGCTATAATATTATTGTGCTAAGTCTTCTAAGTGCAAGACCATTAGGCGATGTAAATGACATGTCCCCCCCTAATAATTATAATTCATGGGACGAACAAATTTGTTCTTTATCACATACAACAGGTAGTGGGTTTCGTCTGAAAAGTTAAAAAATAAAGATGAAAGTAAAAAAGGTGATACATATGCCATTTTTTCATTAAATTTGTTGTACAGACTCAACATCAACTGAAATTTTCACAATGTCATACAAATTCATATAAATTCATCTTCACATCCTCTCCCTTGAACAAAACCTCTGCTTATTGTAGTCACCAGGTTTGAAGTCATTCTTTCCTGATTTAATAACAATGTAGGGTGGCAGAATTTGGGGTGACTCAAGCAGCCATGGGACCCCTCACACTTTTTTGATGTTGACATCCAAAACCACTATTCTACCCCCCCCCCCTCCTATTCCCCACTGTTTAGATGCTGACTACGCAACTGGCCCTGGAGTGGGGACACATATTTTGAGAGGTATCTTAATCATATTTATTTTCCCACGTCCACTTTAGCAATTGCCTCGCTGAACCCAAAAGTTTGGTCTTCGCAATGGTTTTTGATGGTTTCTATACCTTTGAGACCTGCATGATGCCGCCCTTAAGACCTTGAGCATTTTGAGATATCCAAGATGGCGGCCGAAATGGCTGCCACCACATAAAGCATGTTATATTTTTGCCTATAAAACACACACAAGAGTGATTTTTGTGTCCAAGAGTAGGTTGTTCATGTCATAGATTCTATTTCATTATCATTATTATCATTACATAATGTCACAGTTATTTTATCTTTACTTTTTACAGTATGTCCGTAGGTGCAATCTATTTTAACAATCTAGATTTTGTCTTTGTGTTATAAAGAAGTAATAATTTTACTATGATATATTTTATCTTTGTTTTATAAAGTTATCAAATTGATTGATTCATCAATTTGATAACTTGTATTACTTTTATGGATATGTAAAGCACTTAGCACTCTTTGTTAGAATAAGTGCTATATAAATATAATTTAATAATAATAATATACTTTGATCTTAATTTTGCAAGACGTGCACATACGTTGTTTATGTTCCATTACAATGTTCCATTTTCAATCAATTTCAAACAGTTGGCTAATGTGGCCTCTATCTGTCCATTGACCTTTAAACAGAAGTAATCAGTAATGTTTTTGCTTCTCAATTAGAAATTGTAGCAACTGTATCATTATGCATCTTGTATTATTATGCACTTTTTTTCTTGTTTAAGGATATATGAGCTGTGCAGGTAGTTCAGTTCTGTCAATATTGTCAGAACTTGAGGTTTCACATCAGGTAATAAAAAGAGATTTTTAATTTTGTATTGTTCATTAAAAAAGGTTGATGGCTACTTTCATTTTGATTTAACTGTCTGTAGTTATTTCTCTGAAGCTTAATGGAAATAAGGAATTGCTGTACACATTTTAGAGATATGATAGGGGTAGGGAAGTCTTTCTGATTAGATATATGGCATGATGGAGAACATGACTTTTTAAGGAGAAAAAAGTGTTTTAGGAACTTCAAGGCTGCCACCTGGATGGAATATGTCTATGAACCTCGGTAGAGCTGCCAGTAGAAGGTTCACTAGACTGAAAGTCATGCTAGAGGTACCTGTATCTATTATTGATATTGCTTTGAGTGCACATTGATGCTATTATCACACTTGGTGCGTTAACATGCTGTTTGAGAAGTAATTTATTTGATTGATTTTAACTTTTAAAATGCATATATTATCATTAAGAGGAATTTTAATTGCTTGAATCTATTTTGCCTAAACTTGATGTCAGATGGCTTACCACAAGATTAAATTTTAATTATATCTGCATCTAATCATACTCTATCCATGCCTGCTGGTAGGATGAACTCTCTGGACAGACACTCTGGACTCCTTGACAAACTTCTAGTGCACACTACCCTCATACACCTTCATTGGTTGCCTATCCATTAAACGATTGATTTTAAAATTCTTCTACTCACATGGAAATCATTAAATGGACTTGCACCAACTTTATTATTATTATTATTATTATTATTATTATTGTTATTATTATGATTATGCTTATGCTTATGCTTATTATTATTATTATGCTTATGCTTATTATTATTATTATGCTTATGCTTATTATTATGCTTATTATTATTAATTATTATTATTATTATTATTATTATTATTATTATTATTATTATTATTATTATTATTATTATTATTATGCTTATTATTATTATTATCATTATTATTGCTTATCATCATTATTATTATTATTATTATTATTATTATTATTATTATTATTATTATTATTATTATTATTATTAAATTACAATTCTACAGCACTTATTCTAACAATAAGCTCTAAGTGCCTTGCAAATGAAAATATAAAATACATACAATTTAAGAATAATGTGAACATAGATAATATACGACATATCTTAAAAAAGATAAAAGGTATAAAAGTATAAAGGCAACAGGAATAATGTAAAGCTAGCAAGGAAAAACAACTTTAAAAGTTTAAATGCACATAGATCTTAAAAATATAAAATGCAAAATTTAGGTTATTATATAATTTGGGATAGAAAGAGTGAAAATACATGTGAAAATAAACCTAGACAAACTGAAATTATAGAAATGCTTAGAAGTATAAAAATCTGTAAGTAAAGCAAGAGAATAAATATCAAGAATAATGACTAAAATACTGTCTAAAAAGGAATGTCTTCAAGTCTCTTTTAAAAGCCGAGAGCAATACATTGCGCCTAATAGTGCACAGGAGTTTATTCCATTTATTTGGTTCATAGGCATTAAAGCAGCGATCCCCAAATTTGTTTAAAGTTCTTGGTCTCTTACATCGACCAACTCCTCATTCCCTATTCATCAATCCAGACTCTTAGATCATGAGATAAATTTCTTCTCACAATACCAATGACAATGATTCCTCTTACAGCAACAGTGCCTTTTCTTCATGTGCACCAAAATACATCTTTATATGCTTCCCTCTTTCGCAATTTAATGTACTTTTCATCGCAAACTTACATTAGAGACGTTTTTAGAGCACATATTTACCAAATATGCTGTTGTTTACTGATGAAGAAAAAAAGAAAACATATTTTTTTTCCCCCTCACTCCTTCTTCTCCTTCTCACTCCTCCTTAGTTTATGTTTAGTTTATGTTAAGGCCTTCACCAGTGACAAAAATATCTGAAGCCTGGTTACTTTGGATTGAAAGGGTCGGAGGCTACGGGCCTAAATTTGTTTATGTTGTCTGTCAAGTGTTTCATTAATGATTATTTCTGGTAGAAGGGTAGCTGGGCTATTGAGTCTAATTCCACCTTTTTCGTGCGGCCTGCAGTTAACAGTCCTTTTGTCTTGTGAGCTTTAAATCATTGACAATAAATTCAAAATTTAAGTCAGAATAATTCCACGTACACTACATTAAGAAAACTAATTTAATCAAAGCTGGTCAAAAATTTAACCAATTCTTGGTCCAAATATCAACAACGTTGACTCGTTTCACAAAAGTGTCCAAAGAGTCTGGTACAAAGTTTTATTAATAATTGAGCAAAGGTAATAGAGAGTGGGAACCTTGTAGCATTCTCAAAATTACCGTCTGCGAGTTACAAAATAAGCCACACCCACCATAGCAACGCAGTAATAGGTGGGGGCAAACAATCCTCAAATCAACAATCATTACCAATGCATTGACATTTAGATGTTCATGAGGCCTGCCACAAGCTTCGGTCCATTTATGACACTTCTCCGGATCTTTAAAGTTTTTAGCGAAAGGGATAACAAAATTTAGTTTGCTAACTGTTCTGGGTAACAGCTAAGTGTTCTGGGTAACAGCTAAGTGTTCTGGGTAATAGCATTCAGATTTACAAAACCACAGCAAGCCCATAAGCGCAATTTTTGTTCACCAGTTTGCCGTAACTCAATCTGTTTGTGCAGAAATTTGTTTAGTACAGTAAATTGCATTGACTTCATAAATTCGCACCAGTAGCTAGTTGTACTGTACCAGTACCGCATAGGATGTTTGCCCCACTTAGTTACACAGATTTTGTTGCTAGGCAAATTTATGTGTTGATTGGTTAAAAAAGCTGTCAATCATCTAACTCAGACAGGTTAATTGAAATTAGTAGTCCTGATACCTTTCCCCTGTACACATTCTTGGAAAGTCAATAGCATAAATTTGTAAATAAAGATTTTTCTTTCTATTTTCTTACATCAAAAATTGTAACAATTGATATTTGAATTAATTGAATTTGACAATTTAACCATCAACTTAATTGTGGGATATGTTTGTTTGCTAAATTGGATTTTCAAAGTTTGTACTGGTTCCCACCAAAGTGTTCAAGAAAGTTTAGTGACCCCACAAGATTTTGATAACCTCAAAATGTAAAGTAAAATGATCTGGCTTTTGTTTAATTTCATTCAAAAGTTTCAGTACCTTACCCTGTTTGTGCATTTAACTCTCAATGGTTTTTGTACAATTGGTAAAAATTTTCAGTTGCTTGATCAAACATCAGAAAATTATTTTCCTGAGTGAAAATGTAACTTTTGATGGTCATTTTTAAACTGAATTTAGCAAATTACTTTTTCAGGCCTTTTGTTAGCCAATTATATTAGGGAACAACAGCCTACAACAAACCTTACCATTAAAAATATTGTAATACTTATTGGTGTCAACTAAATTGTAAACTACCTGTTTTTTAATTTACATTATTTATGCTTCAGACCTTATTGGAAGGGTTTCTGTGTCTCACTCAATTTCATTCTGACAAGGATTGCCTTGTGGGGCATACTGATGGGGTGAAGGCACAAAATATAAATCTGCCCTTGATATAAACATACTGGCAGTGAAATTTAGAAGAAAGGAGAAATCTATGCGCACTTGTCAATAAACTGTTATGTTAAGTCAGATTTAGTCAGTTAAAGCTGCCAGCTAATTCAAACTTCAACCTTACAACCTTTTGTGACATACAGTAATTCATGCTTTGATCTATCTATAAAAGTACATTTCATTCATACTTTGTGAAGAAAATACCATTATTTAATTTCAAAGTAAAAGTTGCTTATTCAAGCTTTAAACCAACCAACCAATTGAAACTATTCATGCTTAGCCTGACCAACTTTCACTCATATCACTCATATATACTTAAGAGATTGTCCTATTTGAAAATCTTAAAACAGATGGCCTTAGCATCGTAAAATTTGTTAATAATTACTTCTAATCTACTTTCTACTGAATATTTGACAATTTGCGTCATCAAAAGGCTTAATAATTATCATTGAGTGAAGAATAAACTGGCGATTCTTGAACATCAAATAATAAAATGTTTGTTTAGCCCTCAAACTAAGTATGCCACTCATACAACTAATTTCTGGCAGCACTGGTGTGAGTTGAATTAGAAGTGGGAATTTTACCCAAGAATGACTTTGCTCCCTGAACAAAATCTATTTCCATTGTTGTATTGCCCCCTCTCTCCTTATGTAAAAGCATTGAAATGGCAAAGATGTTTGAACAAGGTCAATCAAACTATTTTCTATTGAGGAAGGCTATTGATGTCTACACTGTATGGTTTACCCATAAAGCTATTAACTGAAATTTGAGTTAGCTCCATGGTTCAACACACTTTACATTCCTGACCACACAGAGATAAAAATTCTTATTCAGCCCCCTCAATTTTATTTTGAGCTTGCATGTTAATTAAGCAAAGGATTCAAAATTCATGCCCTCTCCATCAAACAGTTTGGAAAAGTTTCCTTCACTTTAAAGCTTTTCATGTCTACAAGGCTTAGCATTTAAAATCATTTTGCAGATATAATGATGATGGTCATTTCTTAGACCAATAGAGAGATTTCATTAGTGACTCTAACTCAACTGGATTCCATTTTGCAGGGCAGCATTGTTGTTGCATTTCACACGTCTTCACATGGCCCAGTTACATCACACGTACAACAAACATACTACATGCTAAACTACCAGTACTAACTAGCTCAGCGATTTTTTTTACTAATTGGAATATTTTTGTTGGCTTCCGATTTTACTTTAAATTTTCCTTAAGCTTTATATATTCACAGGGTATATGAAGAGTAACTTTAACATTATCGCCAGCTGATTGTTCGTTATATTCAGACAAAGCCTACAAGTGCTTGCTGTAAATCATATGAGCCATAGGTTGAAAGCCATCGTGTCATACAGCAGAAACCCACTTTGAACGTTGATGAGGATCAAGATGTTAAATCAAAAATGTCTTTTTATTTCCCCGCACACATCTATTCGTGCAATCAACGGCACAGCAAGATTCTGGCATAATTATCTTACAAAAAAATAATCTTATTTAACAACATACAAAGGTATGTAAGTCTGATTAAGTCTACAGCAGATGACAGTGCTTTTGACTAACAAAATGGGGATGTAAACAAAGTCATGTGACCTCATGACATCAGCTGAAACACCCTTATAGTATTAGTTTATGTAATTAACAATCTTTGTTCTTTAAAATATAAGCTTAAAGCTCATTGATAGGTTTAAGGTTAAATTGTTTGTATAAAGGCTGGAGTCCTAATGATTTTATTTAATTGCTGTGCAATGAATGCAAAATAGGCATAAAAGCACATTAAGTTCCAATTATTTCACTTCATTTATTCGTTTTTTTACAACATATTTACATATAATTACAGAAGAGTTTTATTCACAAATATATTATGAAGTTTACAAAATATGTAAATACAGAAGAATATTTATGGTTGTGGAAGGAAGTGTTGTATAAAAACTCTGGTGAGCTTAACTGAGTACAACACTCTCAAACACAAAACAAACAAAATTAGATTCTAACATCGGGTATGGTTTGTGCAAGTAGTGTGTATATGTAGAATTTTCAAAGAATCAATACAAGATTATCATTTTTTTTCAAAATTTGTTTTTTCTTTTAAAACTTAAATTGTTTGGTTTCTTTATGATGATGTCTCAAAAAGGATTAAAAACCAATATTGAAGATTATCCTCAACATGAGAATGAGTTTTACCCTAATGATAAGCTTCATAATTTTGTAAACTTGAAAATTTATTAATTGAAAAGAAGTGGACAAATTTGTGTAAAATGAAAGAAAAATTTGGGAAAATTTACGTAAAATTAAAGCAAATTTTGAGTAAAATTGAAGGAAATATTAATACAATTCTTCCAAATTCAAGGAAATTTTAGTACAATGTTTCCAAATTGAAGGAACTTTTAGTACAATTTTTCTAAAATTAAAGAAAATTTCCCAAATTGAAGGATTCACAATGAGCAACAACATTTGATGGAAACCTCACTAACCAGTGCAATATTCCTGTTTGTAACTGGGAATATTTTGGGGTCCTTACCCCCTGAGAGTTGACCCTTTCTATTCTCCCAGGGGTTGAATTTAACATTTTTGTCACTGTTTCTTGGAACAGTACTTTCTCAAATAATACTGTTCCGAATCAGATTTCACTGTTCTAACTTTTTTAACAAATAACAGGACAAATTTCTTTCTTCAAAATGGGCTTAATTTACAACTACTATCTTTATTGATTAATATGTGCAAATATTATTAGTATTTAGTTCCATAATGTAGCATCTCATTGCAAAAAGTTGTACATGAGCAAGCAGCCTTGCATATGTGTATTCATGGTAAATTGTGCTGACAATTGCAGGCAAGGTAGGAAAAGCTTTTTCTTACTGGAAGAAATTATTTTATGATAATCTTGTTTGACAACATTTGCATTTTTTTGAGCAGAAATCAAGTAATTGATCATTGATGCCACATGCATGTAAAAAGAACACATGTTGCACCGGAACAGTGATGTTTTAAATTTCACTGTTTCTGCCTACAAAGCACTATTTTCAGAATAGCGGAACCGTAAAAATTGGACCCCTGTTTCCTGATGAGGAATCCCCTCCCCTAACAAGAATATTCTGTCACTGCCACCAATGGACATTGATTCTATCCTTCAGTGTGCATAGTAAGTTATCATAACATGCATAAGCTATTAATAAACAAAAAGATATTTCTAAATAAAAAATCTTTAGAAAGTGAAGATTCTTTTAACCTGAGCTTCTTAACAGTGAGAAATTAATGCAGAATATCACAACTGATGCTTCACTACCACATAAATTCTTTTCTCCCCAACCTGCTTTACATTTACACCTCCTTGTTTACATTCTCCCAGGGAACACCATTGGTTCATAGTTATTTTGATACAATTTCACCTCTCTGGCACTAATTGACCTTTGCCACCAAGTCTCATTGATCCATCTAAACAATGTGAATGATGTTCTTCAAGAGTGAAAGAAAAAAATGATTTGCTGTCATTACAACATGGTAAACTTGAGTGTGCAGATTTAGTCATTGTAAAGTATTCCCCAATGAGCACTTACAGCCTATGGAATATGAAAGTAAAATAAACAAATCCATGAATTAATGACTGAATGAAATACATCAAAACATGCTTGCATGCCTCATGTCTTAGTGCCTCCCACATGTACGACTATGCTATTTGCCAGACAGGGAGTATGCTGTCTTGCGATGATATCATTTGTAGCTAGTAATATATAAACTACCAGAGTATTTCTGTAGCAATTAGGGTCTATTCCGTACTTCGTGTAAAGGCCAGTTCTTGTGTTAATGTGGAGAATTCTATGCAAAACAATTCAATGTTTTTGATTGGCCGATCATTTTTACACCAATACTGACAAGCCAATCAAAAACTGCAGCAGAAATGATGTCAGTGGTATGTAGCAGATTTACTGATGCTGTTTGTGTCAAGCAACTTTTTTGCGACAAAAGTTTTTGAGTTGAATTCCCATGAATCTTTGTTTGCCTTCGTAATGTTGTAAAAATTCCAAATATCTCTGCCCTACTTGCAACACCGCTCTCTCGATCAAGTATATCCTCTTAACCTGTCCTTTATACCTCGACTCCAGATCCCTCTCCCCCTCCACCTCCATTTCTGATCTCTTCAAGAACAATCCCCCTCCAACATCTTCTCCTTTCTCCACAATAGCAACTTATTCCACCTGATCTAATCCTTACCCATACTTCCCCCTTTTCTATCCTACCATCCTATCCTTCCTTCCTTTTTATTAGCTTGACTATTTGAAGAATAGTAGAGCTATTCTACTACCCCCAGTGTCGGTGTCCAATTAGTAGAGTTTGGTTAAAGTTTTTATTAAAGTTTTACTTAAAAGTTTTCATAACTTAAATTATGAATAGTGTACATTCATGTGACATGGCATAGGGGTAGAGGCCATGGGTACTGATCAAATGGGAATGATTTGGGGGTAGTGTGTACATACTAATTAGCTTATTTGCATAACAATGAAAATATTTGTATCTATGATATGTTGTAAATTAAAGTGGGAGTGGGATTTTGTTTACACAAATGATTATATATGTGAAGAGCATTATCTATGGTGAGGTGTAATGTGCATATCAATTATGTTATTTGCATAACAGACTGATTAACCTGAGATAATAACTTGGTACAGTGGTATAGGGCATTAGTACTCTTCAGTTGAGCATGATTGGTGGGGTTATGTGTGTAAACTAATTAGCTTATTTGCATAGCAATAAAAATATTTGTATCTGTGGTATCTCTTGAATTAAAGTGGGTGTCGTTATTTTGCTTAAATGAATGATCATACAGTATATGTGAAGAGCATTGTTCACACTTCCATGTATTGGTGAGGCATAGTGTGTATATTGATTAGGTTATTTGCATCAAAATAGACTTTGCTGCAAAATGTTTGACCTGAGATCAAAAATATTTGATCTCAAAAATATTTGATATGTGATCAGAAAGATTTACTACCTTCACATTTCTAGGTTTGTTATGATATTGACATGATATGAATTGAAATCAAAATTGTTGTCTTACTATGAATAAAGAAGCAAATAAGAATTTCCTCGCTTCTTAAGAATTTTACATTAGGGGTTTTGGAAATACAAACAATAAGTGGAATGTGGAGTAGACGATAACATGATGATAAAGTAGCTGAAGGAATTAGGATGAGGGTGGGATTTCATGTGGGACAGGGTGGAATTGTATGTAGGGCTGGGTGGCATGGGATGTATGCGTTGGCATGTTAGACAGGAGGGTGGGTTGGCCTGTAGAACAGGGTGGATTGGCATGTGGAACAGGGTGTGATGGCATGTGGTGGGGTGTCATGTGGATTTCAGTTGTGATGGCATGTGGGTCATGCAAGTGGTGGAATGACAGTGTATATCTGGTTTTCAGATGTGATTGCATGGAGTATAGGCATGGGATGACATTTGGGACAGGTTGGAATGTGGAACAGTCTATAAATATGCATTATTAGTGGTGAGGGGATTTAGCCTCCAATGTCTAGTTTTTCATACGTTAAGCAATATTGTTTTGCATAATTTTGCTTTAGTATTATTGTACATTTTTCATGCTGCTTGACTTTGCTTGACACATATTTTCTTAAATTGGAAGTTGTATTACAATCCAAGATGTAGTTCTGGGAATGTGTAGGGGTTAGGGGAGGGTACAGGTTGGAAAGGCTTAATGATATTCTTTAATTGACATTGGCAATTTAGGGCCTCTCCTTTCTTTGTTGTTCAATTGATAGAAATAAAAGAGGTGTTACAGTTATAAAGACTGCTGGCTTTGACATGTTTTCTAGTTACTGCATGGGTGAGGTAACCTTGAGCTTTTTTTTGTCTTAAAATATCTTGGAAAACTCAAAGATATTTTGAAGCTTGTTGTAAAATGTTGTGAAAATTAACAAAGCAAATGAAAATCTGCCCCCACTACCCTATATACTTCCCTCAATAAGCCCATTTTCTATACTTACTTTGAATAGTCGAGCATACTGTCCTTCCGACAGTTAATGTTACCTTTATTTGCACCTTTAAAAAAAAAAAATTACTCTTAATTTTTTCTCTCCTTCATGTCTCCTCTCCCTGTCCCATCTTGCACCTTAAATTTCTAACACCCTCTTGGCACATTTGACACGGACTGTCGCGGTGCCGTTAAACATTAACAAACCAAACCAATCATAATGTTATGAATCACAATCTCTTGTCTCTTTTAAAAGTGATCATTCAATGACGAAGAGAAAATGAAAACAAAAAAATATCTATGAAGATACATGTATGTTTATCTTTTTAATGTCACAATTAACTACATTTTAGTTCACATTTTCAAATTTAGATTAACTAATATCAGTGAGTAGATAAAAAAAAAAAAACATGAAAATAAAAAGTTATGTGCAAAGAAAGTCTGGTACAAATTAAGGACCAGCTAGGCAACACTGGTCAGAGCAGTGGCGTAGCCAGGATTTTTAAAAGGGGGTGGGAGAGGGGACAGTTCGAGGATTGCCTAATATGAAGACAAAAATTGTGTTTGAAATTGAGGACATATTGTTATTTATGAGCAGCCATTTTGCATATTACCCACAATACTTATCCTCTACGCCATACATGTAACATTAACTTAAGATTGTAGAAAGTTATCCACCGCCTTTGGAAATTTATAAATATTCAGATTCAGTTTATGTAAATCTCAAGTATTTAGCGAACTTCAAAATGAATTAACTAGAACGATTTTTCATAAACTGAGACTTTAGTGCTCGTGAAATGATCGCTTCACTGGCAGTCGCCACCAACCATTCTATATGAACTATAAATGCGTAAATCAACGTTGGCACGGAAAATACCGGTGAATTAATGCTCGATTTCAATGTTATTTTTTCTTACATTATTATCAGTAGTGTAAATTTAGTATTCTGTTGCTGAGGATGTGTTGAAGATACATTTTTTGAATTCTTTGTGTACATTGCAGAATAATTCTGTCGATACAGCCGAAACACTAATCAACTTCGGTGTACTATGTTTCAAGCCTCATGTTTGTCTTACCGGTCTCACATAGTCGACTATGACCCATACATAGACTATGGAAATTTATCTTACTATTGATTTAATATTAGCAGCAACGAATTTTGTGCGCTGTTTCGGTAACTTATTTTATAGTATTTTTACACCTCGAATTCTGCTTAAACAAATATAGGCCCTATGTTATGTTTCTAAAATTTTCTAGGCCTATGTCTTTAATTGAAGTCATCAAATTATCTAGTAACATCTTCTTTTACAAATAGGTGAATTTTTGGCCGAAATGTACTTAATTTTTTTCCATGGCTAGTGTACCCAAAGTCAACAACCTTAGTGGCCGAACATAAAAACTCCTGAAGATAAAAGCGGAGCTCGGGCCATAGGATGTGTTCAATAACTACTGGAACATCAGGCTGCCAATCGGTAGTTATTAATCTAGCTCCCTGCATATATACCCACAATATTAACGATATTCAGCAATCACGCAACGTCAGCTGCAACATTCAGAAACAGGTTATAGTAAAAGAAATTACAGCCAAACAATGGTAAATCTAGCTGTAGGCATAATGCACAACAGCAACATTCATGTTATGCTATTATATCTCTATGTACGGAGGGTGAAACCGCATTTTCCGCATCACACATAACAAAAACTTCTGTGTAACATCTGATATGATTGTGTGATGTTACAGCCAAGCTGCGCGAACGAATATAATTAGCATAGATATTTGTCGATTTCGAAGAAGATAAAAGAACGGGGGGAATGATTTGAACTGACAAGATATGATGTTGCAGTCGAGAAACCACATTTTAGTTCACATCTTCAAATTGAGATTCTTAGCAGGTAAAAAAACGAAGAAAAAAAACAAAAAACATGAAAATAAAAAGTTCTGTGCAAAGGAAATTTGGTACAAATCAAGGACCAACTAGTCGACACTAGTCAGAGCAGTGGCGTAGCCAGGATTTTCATATTTGGGGAAGGGGGCGGGAAAATAAATTGAACTGGCAAGATATGATGGTGCATTTGAGGTGACAAGAAAGGTGTCACTCGACTTATCGCTTTAGGGGCCCGCTTTTAAGGGCTCCTGGTGGGAATGAGGGGCGAAGCCCCGGTAGGAGTCCAGGGGGCGAAGCTCTTGATAGTTCTTGCAAAATTGACATTTCAAGGGCAAAAAAGTATGTCACAACAAATAGTAAGGTGTATTATACAAGTTAAAATTCATGCCAAAGGGAGCTATAATACACCATATACAAAACACAAAAACATGAAAACGCAGAACTTGGAAATATTGTTTATGTTTGTACATGGTTATAGGTTCATCGACACTCTTAGAAAAATATGGGTAGTCTAAAAGAAAGGCTTTTAATAATTTTCTACAAACTTTTGTAAATGTTGTCCAACTTTTAAAATGAGCCTGTTCTGTATTGCGTGCCCCCGACTCCCACCTTCTCTCTCCTCTCTCCCCTCTCTCTCTGTCTTAGTTCATATATTCAAATACAAAATCATATAAATGTTTGATATATTATAACGAAGAACCTCCTTTTACTGAGAAAGTTGTGATCAATTACTTGTCAAAATAACATTTTATTACATGATTACTGGACACTTGGCGCTCAACTGACACTACTGCACCGCACGCATATTAATGAAGTTGATGGTGCAAGTGTGCCGATAGTACCAATCTGAACCGATGGCACCAATCTAAACAGACATACCAATCTGAACTGACAGATTAGACTGTTAAGAGGGCGATCGCTCCCCTCGCCCCATTCTGACTACGACACTGGGTCAGAGTGTATTAACTAAATATATGCATAGCTAGTTCTTGTTTTTATGCATTGAACAAAGTAAAAATACATTAGTTATTGCCATGGTAACATACAGATAGTTCTGGGCCATTAATTTCCTGTATTATAGTCTCCATATGCTCTTCCTTCAGTGACATGTAAAGTGAAAGACCAATACGGAACTGAAAGTAAGGCAGGGGAGGTTTGTATATCCGAAACCTCTTTAAGTTCTAGTGAAATGTATATTCGATGTATTTTCAAAGTTTTGGGATTTTATATATCTTTCATGAAAATGGACACTTTGAGACAAACAATTGTTTTTGAATTCTTTAGAAGCAAAGTGCTTAGACAAGCAGGGCATCTTTACAAGAATATAGCAATCGATGATGATGATGTTGATGTTGATGTTGATGATGATGTTGTTAATAATAATAATAATAATGATGTTAATAATAATGATAATAATGATGATTATAATAATAATAATAATAATGATGATTATAATAATAATAATAATGATGATGTTAATAATAATGATAATGATAATACTAAAATAGAATAATAAAAACATATATTACTCAGCCAAATTGATTGTTAATATGTGAACTATTATAACCCTTGTCGGACTGACGTTGAGTGAAGCGACAGTCCAAAACTCTTCATCAGCCATAACAAGATTAATATTATTTGTAATATTTAAAGAAAAGTTATCGTGTTGTTTGGGGAGATAAATAAACAATACATTTTGAGGCTTCTGATTGTTCAAATTTCTATACAAAATTGATCTGATTTTCGGGGGACATATTTAAGGTACCCTTACCCTGACTTTCTTAATAATTGTTAATGTATTTTAAAGAACATATATTTAACTTTTTTCCTATTACAGTTATTATACCTCCAACTTTCTTGAGGTAGTTTATTATAATTATCCTTACAAGATTCTGTTGTACTACTTTCCTGACATATCCAATGGTTTTTAAGCTACAAAATTGATAGGACAAAATATGATAAAGTACATAAAGAATTTGAGGAATCTGGGGCAGTGACGTCACAACTAGTCTTGATTACAAATGATACCAAACTTCAAACTTGAATATCTTCTTAACGCAATAAGATTTTTGAATTCTTTATTCACAATTGGATTTCTTTTAAAGACTTCTTTCATATAAGATGGACTTGTTTAACCCCTAAATTAAGTTTCTGTCTATGGGTACGGGTTCATAGGAAACTGAGAAACATTTTTTTCCCCTTCTTTTTAACAGAACTTAACAATTCTGGACTGGGTTACATAATTTGATGTGGGTGTAGGCTTGTAAACATCCCAGGAATAGAGAATTTAACAATTGTACCAAGATGTATAGGGTTATAGTTGCAGATGGGCAATCCTATTGTGTAAATTCAAAAGAAACTGCACCGTCCACTGGTTTGTTTCCTTTGGTGCTAAGCATGCACATGGTGTTGGGAATGTATTGTAAATTACCATTAGTGGTTTGTTAACG
Source organism: Chiridota heheva (assembly GCA_020152595.1). NCBI lineage: Eukaryota > Metazoa > Echinodermata > Holothuroidea > Apodida > Chiridotidae > Chiridota > Chiridota heheva. Next base: position 2,640,150 of record JAIGNY010004575.1, on the reverse strand, counting down.
TCCCGTATAAACTAAATCTGTTCCAACCTGTGTTTGTGCATATTTGTATTGCAGTATTTAAGTAGAAAGTCATATTTGTGTAGTGTTTTGTCAAAAGTCTATTACAAAAAAGTTCATATTTGGAGAGTTTTACAGTTGTGTGATTTTGGTTTCATATCATGATACGTATTTGCTTTCATATTGTAATATAATGTAAATGGGGTGCACAGTATATTTGGCAATATAGCTCTATCAATGTAGGCTTCATTTTGAAGATATTTAGTAGTTGTAGCTTTTCTTTTGGATCACTTTGATAACATTTGTTTCAGCATCTAATTCAAGTTTATCTGAGTGGAGCTACATTTTTCAGTTACCCATATGATGGGTTTTTGAGGAAAAATGAAACCATATGATGGGTTTTGAGGAAAAGTGAGACCCATATGATGGGTTTTTGAAAAAAAGTGAGACCCATATGATGGGTTTTTAAAGAAAAGTTAGCAGGGGTAATCATTGTCACTGCTGCATATCTCTAGTAGTCTTCGTTGAGCTGGACCCTATGAATGTATAGCTGCTGTAGTTTTGTGTGTATTTCACACCATCTGTGTGTGAGCATGAAGCCAGAGAAAACTTTTGAGTATGTTTTGATCTAACAAACAGGTGAAGAGATGCTGTATATTTCTGTAATGGCAGAAACATCAGTCTGACACTTAGTTTCATTTGAAAGTGGATTTGATAATGCTGACAACTTATGCAAGTATCTAATCACAAAAACTAGAGGAAAAAGAGTAATTTGACTTCCAAAGTAACAGATATGCAATGATCTGCCATTTATTCGGTAGAAACTTTTGATTTGTTGTAAACTATTTGTTTGATACCAAGGATTAGATCAGGGATATTTTGCCTTTCCCTCGCACCCTGTTGCTGGTCTGGATAGGAAGTGAAATACTTCCTCTCAAACCAGTTGTGAATTGTCTATTGTCTATTGTTGTCACATTGTGTATGGTAGCTGTTTGCGCTGGATGTTTTATTGGGATACCATCAGTACTGGAATATTATTTCATAGCTTTCTAGAAGGAAAAAGGGACAATGACAGAACCTACCATACTAAAGAATGAGGTTGCTTATAGGCAGTTGCACAGAAAGTCAGCAAAACTTAGACTGATTGCAAGCAAGGTAAACATCCAACTCTTCATTTATTTTAAGAGACTTCTGAAAATAAATTGTTGTATTTTGGTAATTATTTGGGCAGAAAGCTAAGGTTAAAGAGGGAATCTTGTCTGAAGAAATTTCAAATAATGAATAAATCCAGTACATACTAGTAACGTCACTTCCACGGCGATCATTGATTGGTTTGTACATACTAGTAAAGTCACTTCCATGGCGGTCATTGATTGGTTTGTACATATTAGTAACGTCACTTCCATGGCGGTCATTGATTGGTTTGTACATATTAGTAACGTCACTTCCACGGCGGTCATTGATTGGTTTGTACATATTAGTAACGTCACTTCCACGGCGGTCATTGATTGGTTTGTACATACTAGTAAAGTCACTTCCACGGCGGTCATTAAATGGTTTGTACATACTAGTAACGTCACTTCCATGGCGGTCATTGATTGGTTTGTACATACTAGTAAAGTCACTTCCACAGCGGTCATTGATTGGTTTGTACATATTAGTAACGTCACTTCCACGGCGGTCATTGATTGGTTTGTACATACTAGTAATGTCACTTTCATGGCGGTCATTGATTGGTTTGTACATACTAGTAACGTCACTTCCACGGCGGTCATTGATTGGTTTGTACATACTAGTAACGTCACTTCCACGGCGGTCATTGATTGGTTTGTACATACTAGTAACGCTCACTTCCACGGCGGTCATTGATTGGTTTGTACATATTAGTAACGTCACTTCCACGGCGGTCATTGATTGGTTTGTACATACTAGTTATGTCACTTTCATGTCGGTCATTGATTGGTTTGTACATACTAGTAACGTCACGTCCACGGCGGTCATTGATTGGTTTGTACATACTAGTAACGTCACTTCCACGGTGGTCATTGATTGGTTTGTACATACTATTAACGTCACTTCCATGGCGGTCATTGAATGGTTTGTACATACTAGTAACGTCACTTCCATGGCGGTCATTGAATGGTTTGTACATACTAGTAACGTCACTTCCACGGCGGTCATTGATTGGTTTGTACATACTAGTAACATCACTTCCATGGCGGTCATACTATTAACGTCACTTCCATGGCGGTCATTGAATGGTTTGTACATACTAGTAACGCTTGATTGGTTTGTACATACTAGTAACGTCACTTTCACGGCGGTCATTGATTGGTTTGTACATACTAGTAACATCACTTCCATGGCGGTCATTGATTGGTTTGTACATACTAGTAACGTCCCTTTTATGGCGGTCATTGATTGGTTTGTACATACTAGTAACGTTACTTCCACGGCGGTCATTGATTGGTTTGTACATACTAGTAACGTCACTTCCACGGCGGTCATTGATTGGTTTGTACATACTAGTAACGTCACTTCCATGGCGGTCATTGATTGGTTTGTACATATTAACGTAACGGCCCTTCCATAACGCGGTCATTGATTGGTTTGTACATACTAGTAACGCTACGCCCACGGCGGTCATTGATTGGTTTGTACATATTAGTAACGCACTTCCACGGCGGTCATTGATTGGTTTGTACATACTAACATAACGCATTGATTGGTTTGTACTTTCATGGCGGTCATTGATTGGTTTGTACATACTAGTAACGCTCATTTGGTACTAGTAACGCATTTCCACGGCGGTCATTGATTGGTTTGTAACATATTGGTAATATTAGTAACGCCCTTCCATGGCGGTCATTGATTGGTTTGTACATACTAGTAACGCCACGCCCACGGGCGGTCATTGATTGGTTTGTACATATTAGTAACGCTCACTTCCACTGGCGGTCATTGATTGGTTTGTACATACTAGTAACGCTACTTCCATTGATTGGTTTGTACGGTCATTGATTGGTTTGTACATACTAGTAACGCTCACTTTCATGGCGGTCATTGATTGGTTTGTACATACTGATTGGTTGGTTTGTACATATTAGTAACGCTCACTTCCACGGCATTGATTGGTTTGTACATACTAGTAACATCACTTTCATGGCGGCATTGATTGGTTTGTACATCATTGATTGATTGGTTTGTACATACTAGTAACGTCACTTCCATGGCGGTCATTAAATGGTTTGTACATACTAGTAACGTCACTTCCACGGCGGTCATTGATTGGTTTGTACATATTAGTAACCTCACTTCCACGGCGGTCATTGATTGGTTTGTACATATTAGTAACGTCACTTCCACGGTGGTCATTGATTGGTTTGTACATATTAGTAACGTCACTTCCACGGCGGTCATTGATTGGTTTGTACATACTAGTAACATCACTTCCATGGCGGTCATTGATTGGTTTGTACATACTAGTAACATCACTTCCATGGCGGTCATTGATTGGTTTGTACATATTAGTAACGTCACTTCCACGGCAGTCATTGATTGGTTTGTACATACTAGTAACGTCACTTCCATGGCGGTCATTGATTGGTTTGTACATATTAGTAACGTCACTTCCACGGCGGTCATTGATTGGTTTGTACATACTAGTAACGTCACTTCCATGGCGGTCATTGATTGGTTTGTACATACTAGTAACGTCACTTCCACGGCGGTCATTGATTGGTTTGTACATACTAGTAACGTCACGTCCACGGCGGTCATTGATTGGTTTGTACATATTAGTAACGTCACTACCACGGCGGTCATCGATTGGTTTGTACATACTAGTAACGTCCCTTTCATGGCGGTCATTGATTGGTTTGTACATACTAGTAACGTCATTTCCACGGCGGTCATTGATTGGTTTGTACATATTAGTAACGTCCCTTCCATGGCGGTCATTGATTGGTTTGTACATACTAGTAACGTTGTACATATTAGTAACGTCACTTCCACGGCGGTCATCGATTGGTTTGTACATACTAGTAACGTCCCTTTCATGGCGGTCATTGATTGGTTTGTACATACTAGTAACGTCATTTCCACGGCGGTCATTGATTGGTTTGTACATATTAGTAACGTCCCTTCCATGGCGGTCATTGATTGGTTTGTACATACTAGTAACGTCACTTCCATGGCGGTCATTGATTGGTTTGTACATATTAGTAACATCACTTCCACGGCAGTCATTGATTGGTTTGTACATACTAGTAACGTCACTTCCATGGCGGTCATTGATTGGTTTGTACATATTAGTAACGTCACTTCCACGGCGGTCATTGATTGGTTTGTACATACTAGTAACGTCACTTCCATGGCGGTCATTGATTGGTTTGTACATACTAGTAACGTCACTTCCACAGCGGTCATTGATTGGTTTGTACATACTAGTAACGTCACGTCCACGGCGGTCTTTGATTGGTTTGTACATATTAGTAACCTCACTTTCACGGCGGTCATCAATTGGTTTGTACATACTAGTAACGTCCCTTTCATGGCGGTCATTGATTGGTTTGTACATACTAGTAACGTCATTTCCACGGCGGTCATTGATTGGTTTGTACATATTAGTAACGTCACGTCCACGGCGGTCTTTGATTGGTTTGTACATACTAGTAACGTCACGTCCACGGCGGTCATTGATTGGTTTGTACATACTAGTAACGTCACTTCCACGGCGGTCATTGATTGGTTTGTACATACTAGTAACATCACTTCCATGGCGGTCATTGATTGGTTTGTACATATTAGTAACGTCACTTCCATGGCGGTCATTGATTGGTTTGTACATATTAGTAATGTCACTTCCACGGTGGTCATTGATTGGTTTGTACATACTAGTAACGTCACTTCCATGGCGGTCATTGATTGGTTTGTACATACTAGTAACGTCACTTCCACGGCGATCATTGATTGGTTTGTACATACTAGTAACGTCACTTCCATGGCGGTCATTGATTGGTTTGTACATATTAGTAATGTCACTTCCATGGCGGTCATTGAATGGTTTGTACAGTGATTGTGTAAATATTTTAACTGGTCAGAAACATTGGATTGTATCATATTACTTTTCTCCATGTTATCCACTTTCTTTGACATGATATTTGGCCCTTAAGGTGGTATCACAGACATTGATTGGTGGTCCTGTTATGGTGTATTTTAGGAGGTACCACTTTCCCTTTGATGCAATAGTAAGTGTTTTATACTAAAAACCAGAAAGAAATCCCTAGTAGGTGCAGTAGTAGATTATATTAACTAGGGGGAGGGGTAAAATATGAGATTTAATGACGACCTCAAATTATCATATCCCATTTAAAAAAAAACTGAGCTCCCTAAAAAATAGAAGAAGAAAAAATAGGTAAATCTGAAGTGTAAGAAAATTTCCTGAAAATCAAAGGAAATAAGGAAACTGCCACAAAATGGAGAAAGTATCAACATGAAATTGCAAAAATTGTATTTAAAATTTTGGAAATATTTGACATTTTCTGAAAATCAAAAGAAAATTTCCTGAAAATTAAAGAAACTTGCACAAAAATGAAGGAAATTTTCCTGGGTAAACTACCACCTGAGAGAATTTCTTCTTCCCTGTTGTATGTTTTCTCCAATTTGGGAGATTTAAAAAATATAATGGGTAAAATTAAAGGAAAATGTTGTTAAATTACTGAAAATTTTGGAAAAATTTGACAAAATTTCCAGAGATTTCTCTGGAAATTTCTGTGGTGATTTTCTGATTAGCAGCTACGTTTAGCAGTTAAATGGAAAACTACTTTACCAGTGCCATTTTCTTGTTTTAGACAGAATTTTGGAGGGTTCTTTTCAATTAATAATCAGAAATGGTTTATCAATTGACAATTTAGCTTCAACTGTCTTAATTGTTTGGTATTCTAAACCTGAATTTTACCGATTCCAGAATTACTTATGAAACTCAAATTTACCCATGGGTCTCTAAAATGGAAGTATATACAAATTTTTCTTGTGTCAATGCTCTGTACTCATTTGATTGGTTCCGATGCGATAGCATAAGGAACCTATGTCATGCTGGCATGTGTATGTATATTACACATTACACGCCATGTATATATGTGTGAGTGTATGTATGTATGTATGTATGGGTGTGTGTATGAGTATGTATGTATGTATGTATGTATGCATATATGTATGTATGTATGTATGTATGTATATATATATGTATGTATGTAGGTATGTTAGTATGTATGTATGTATGTATCTATGTATGTATGTATGTATGCATGCATGCATGCATGCATGTATGTATTTGTTATGTGTGTATGGGTGTATGAATGTATGTATGTGCCCAACATAATTTTCAAATACGCCTTTATCTCTTAGCCAAATGGGCAATTGCCAATGTTGTTTACCTTTCTGTTAATCATGATCTGTGTAAAATAATGTGACAGAAGTGGTAAGTCATTTACAACTCCCAACTGCTCCCTGACATATTCCCAAACCATAGTGTTCTGTTTACCACATCTGACTTCAAAAGGGTATTTAAAAAGGTGTGCGGGATCTTATGTATGTGAAATATAGATGTACACAGTTTGAAGTGTGCAAACATAATCTACTATATCTGTAATAACAACAAGGAAATACGAATCCTACTGATATGAAATACAAGCCATTCAAGTATGGAACCCCTGTTCGAAGGTTGCCTGCGATGACTTGAGTATATGATGTATGAAAGAAAACATATATTGAGCTAGTCTTTTGATAAAAGGAAGTACGTAATCATTCATTAATTGTTGCTGCTGTGGCTGGATGGATCTATAGACATACTTGTACTGTGACAGTCAGTTTTGTGTGTATATGCCTTTTAAAAGCTAAGTTCATCAACTTTTAAGGGGAAGTCTGTAGTAGGATATTCTCCTTAGGTGTACATTTGTCAGTTGTACTGTTTTACATGGTAGGATGATTCTATAGCTAAAATGACTGCAAAGGATGACCTGGCGGTTGTGTTGGTGCGAGTGAGAAGAAAAACATCAAAAGCCTTTTTATATCAGAACAAGGTAAGTGAAAAACTATTAAATAAAAACTCTGCCAATGAGTCCCAATGATAGACAAGGAACTTTTTAATATAATGGCAGGCATTCATTTGACAGTGGAGACAAATCTGTTATTAAAGGTATGGATGTGTAAAGGATACAGTTGCAACATTGCTTTAAAATATATCAAACTCAATTGCAACAGTAGCAGCAAATTATAAATCGAAAGCTTTTATTGCATTTGAACCTGAGCCATTAATATGTAAATATTTATGTAAATTTCCTTCTGCAAGAATACAAATCAGTGGAGAGTAGGGAGAGGTATGGGAGAGAAAAGGTTTGACTGTACCTGCAGTTGTCACAGTATACACACAAATATTCAACACGTTTAGGAAGTGAAGTTTTAGGGACATGCAGCAATTTCTATATTGGTTAACAAAGTTCCAATCTGAGCAGAAGTTTGAAAATTACACTTTCAACGCCACTAGAGTCTGGCTTTGGATTTATGCTGAAATTGTGATGTATTACTGAGCAGATAGGTCAAAATCTTGTATGTTATGTTGCCTCTGCACATCCATATACCTTTAACGAGGTTTGGCACTCATTGACAAGATATGCTGATATAAGGAGCACATTTTAATCTGACTCAGAATTTCTTTAACGTGATCATTATTCCCCTCATCCCACCCAATTAACATTTTGAGGGAAAAGATTTGATTAAATGCATCAATGGCTACATTTAAAGCACACAATGTATAGTGTCACATTGAGGTGGACATGCTTTTCAGCTTATGCTGTAATGAATTTTGCATAAGCCAAGAGTATTTAGAAACTTCATTACTGTCAAGTCCAAGTTAAGCACTGTTCTCTGCACACATGCACATATATATATCTCTAAAAAAAAGGTTCAAGTCTCTGTTATAGAATGCTGTTAATGTTCACTGATAATACTAAAAATCCCACATCAGCATTGAACCTAACATAAACAAATTCATAACAAATACCTCCTAACTCATCACAAACTACATATCTTTGGGTAAGATTTAAGGCGTTCTACTCATCATTTGATTCTGTGTCACATATTTGAGATAATATTTTGTTTTAAATATACAAAAAGCTGTGAAAAAAGGACGAATCTTACAACTCTTCTTATGAGAATTAAATATTGCCCTAAATTGGCCTTTTCACTTTTTGGTTTATTCCTAACATCAACAGCTCTTAGTTAATGATGGAGGGCACTCTTGAGTGTCTTAAAACCTGTCCTTTTAAAATGCCAATTGTTTAAATGACGTATATTTTTGTCACACATTTGTGAAACATTTGATTTCATTTTCACATTATTTCCTTGGTTACTACAGCCGCACTTCATTCTTGACACTTTGTTATGGTCAGGCTCTGAAACAGGAACTGAGAATTGCCTGTATTGCTAGTGTCATATCTTCCAGTTACAATGAAGTCTTCCTGCAGCATCCTTGTTGTAACGAGTCCCAGAATTACTTTATTAAAGAAAAAGGTTTAAAGAGCTATGGATAGTTTGATAGCTGAATTTAAAAGCAGTTCTAACGTTGGCATGACTTGTTTTTGAAATTATTGTAAATTTGTGATGACATGGAACTAAATTAAATCTTATTGTGTGAAAAGTGTGTGTTAACATGAAGATAAATATACAACAGAATTCAACGTTTCTGATTGGTCAAAATATTGATACAAATACTCAAACTTGGAAAAAATCCACTGTTGCACAGTTATAAATCGGGGGAAAATAGGTATTCGTGGGAAGAAATTGTGTTTTTCATAAAAGTGCATGTATGTATTATGTATGTATGTATGTATGTATGTATGTATGTATGTATGTATGTATGTATGTATGTATGTATGTATATATGTATGTATGTATGTATGTATGTATGTATGTATGTATGTATATATGTATGTATGCATGCATGCATGCATGCATGTATGTATGTATATATGTAAAGTGTGAGCATATATGGTAAAGTGTGAGCATATATGGTAAAGTGTGAGCATATATGGTAAAGTATGAGCATATATGGTAAAGTATGAGCATATATGGTAAAGTGTGAGCATATATGGTAAAGTGTGAGCATATATGGTAAAGTGTGAGCATATATGGTAAAGTGTGAGCATATATGGTAAAGTGTGAGCATATATGGTAAAGTGTAAGCATATATGGTAAAGTGTGAGCATATATGGTAAAGTGTGAGCATATATGGTAAAGTGTGAGCATATATGGTAAAGTGTGAGCGTATATGGTAAAGTGTGAGCATATATGGTAAAGTGTGAGCGTATAAAGATGTATTTACTTCGTTAATATTATTTCTGTCATGAATTTTTGTGGTAAGATTTTGGACACCTTTATTTAGAAGCAAATACTGATAAGTCATTTAATAACTGCCCCAAAGTGATGTCAGTAGTGTGTATTAGACTTTTGGGTGATGTCACAATGTACCAAGCAATTCTCTTTGGATGAGAATTCCTCTTTAAACTTGACTGCTTGTTTGCTTTTAATCCTCTGCTATAAGGTCCTGAAAGAGAGCCCCCAACTTGAAAGTTCTATGGATGCGTACAAATTCTAGAGTAGAATTGGCTGGTGTTATTTGAAAAAATGTTATGGTGTATTAAAATCTGAAGTTTTAATTCATGCAAGGTGTTGGGACTTTTATATATAAAAGGAAATGTCACCCCCTCCCTCCCTTCCCCCACCTTCTTCCTGCCCCACCTCTTCCTGACTGGAAATTGTGAAATAAATTAAAAATAGATTTTAATAATTTGATAGTTATAACATATTTACATGTGTTCCTTTTGAATAAATATTGCTGATGTCTTTTTTGGCTCTTCAATGTTTGTCGTCATGATTCAGAAAAAAGTGAACGATGCTTTGCAAAATCAGAAATCTTAATTGTGAAAAATTGGAATAGACAGATCATTATTTGACAAAATAATACCTTGTTGAATAAGTTTCTCTTCATCACAGAATTATAGCAGAGGATTAAAGCTAGGAAATGACAAACTCGTAAAGCAAGGTCTGAAAATTGACAAAAGAAAAATATGAAAATACCCATATGATGTGATTTTCATAGAATTTTTAATTTTGATAAAATTGCATTTACATTGATGTCGATGGTGGGATTTTTTTAGGGGGTGATGCGGTGGGAGCTAAGTGTCACAGTCACATATGAGACTGCCATATTCAAAGTCGGTTTTTCTGACTGCTGTATTAAAAAATGGTTTTTCTGACTGCTGTATTCAAAGTTGGTTTTTCTGACTGCTGTATTCAAAGTTGATTTTTCTGACTGCATGCCGTATTCAAAGTTGATTTTTCTGACTGCTGTATTCAAAGTTGATTTTTCTGACTGCTGTATTCAAAGTTGATTTTTCTGACTGCTGTATTCAAAGTTGATTTTTCTGACTGCTGTATTCAAAGTTGATTTTTCTGACTGCTGTGTTCAAAGTTGATTTTTTTGAAGAAAATTTAAAGGAAGGAAATTTATCTTCTGTATTGTTTCTGACTGAAAATTGCTCTTAGAAGTACTTTCGGACCTATGAGGTACTAATGCAAATTTGCATATAATTTAGGTTCATGTCAGTCAAAATATCAGCCCTTGGAATTTGGATTCAGAATTATTCACAAATTTGTTTGACATTCTGTCTGGCAACACCTTCCAAGAAAAGGGACTGAGAGGAAAATTGGAAGAAAAGGATAAAAGTAAATCAGATGATGATGTTTAGATCCAATAATCTGAGCTTATTAATCACAGGTAAAGAGAGAAACCAAGCAGTACTTAAAATCAAAAGTTAGAGGTAAACCATGAAAGTTTTTATATTGCCGGAATTCCTGTTTCGTTGGGTTTACATGACCATTGCAAAACATAAGTAAGAAGTTCTGCAGGGAGCTGTTATATAGATCTAAATATACAGGTCCCTGGTTCTTGGATGGTTTTGAGTTTAGGCAGACGTAGTTTGCTCTAGTGTGGTTTTGAAGTCTCAGTACAATTGTTCCGCTCATGGAAGGTTATCTCTCAGTTCGCTTTACAGGAAGTCAATTGTTTTCCAAGATCTCTGTTGATTTATTCGAATTGATATTCAATAGTATTGAAGTCAAACTAAAGTCTGAACAATGCTGTAAATACAGTCAGTTGCGTTGATCTTGCAATTACAGTATTAATTGTGTGTTACTTTTAACTTGCGCTTATCAACATGTCAGGGGTTTTTTGCTTGCCAGTCGGAAAACGATGGGTAACTTGTCTTTGTTATTTCTAAAATTGCATTGCTAGTCTTGTCAGAATCTCATCAAATTACCAGCAGATTTAATTCGTGCACAACCATTTTTTGTTATACAAAGTTACTGTTACAATTTAGCAAAGGTTTTTTGGATCATGCCAGTATATGGCACTTTTAATCAAAATGAGAAAGTGTGTGTACATTTTCTTAGATTAGGAATGAAAAGTTCAAACATTGTATAATGGTCAATTTCTCACTGAGTTGATGTGTATTTTACTATTATCATGACTTACATTAATTTAAAACAATGTATCTCTTGTTCTTACATCCAAACATGTTTATGAAATGTTTTAAAGTATTTTCACTTGTTCCAGTTCTTGATATTAATGGGTTCATTTTTCTGTTTTTCCATTACTTCATGGGAATTTTGGAATTATTAGGTCACATTTCTAATGCTTCTATCATTGTACAATGAAATATGTATTCTTTAGAAATTATCAGGTGCACCTTCATATCAAAAGGTATTCACATGTCGTTCCTGTTTTGACATAGTGATGAATGTTGGATTGACTGGAAAAACATTTTTGTTTTGACTAGTGACGCATGTCTTTAAACGCATACTACTATCATTTATATGTTATTTTCCTCATTTCTATAACTAATGAATTATTTGAACTGCAAGTAATCAATAAATGACAAACACAATAAACTGAGACTTGCTAATCATTGTAATTTTTAATTAAACTTGATTATGTGCTCATTCGTCACTATGTCAAAATGAAAAGTTACTTTTAACATTTGTCACTATGTCAAAACATTGACGATGTGTCCCCCACCTCGCCACTAGACAGCATCAATTCGGAAGCATCCCTAGTATTACAGTACTTTAAAATATCCTAAAAATATGGTAAAGGTACAGTTGACATCACGGCGGCACTAACTCGCGCCTACACTGTGGCTAATGGACTTACACATTTTCCGCTGTCGATAGCTGGAACCTTAATTGGATACTGAAATTTTCGCTTCTGATAGAGTATAAATATTCAAAACTTTCTGCCAAGGAAAACTTGAATATTGCCGTGTCCTTTTTAAGAGATATAGCAAAATAATTCAGTGTAAGACGTCAAACAGGCGTTTCCGTTACATGCAATCACGTAATGTTCAGTTTCATAAACCTCAGCAGCTTCACACACATATCAAGTTACTAAGTACATAGTGGTTTAACAGTTTAAGGACAGTATCAGTACCAATTTGTTATTTTCATTTATAATTGTGAGAGAATGAATGTAAGCGCCTGCCGAAGAGACTATCAACTGCAATCTCGATGGACAAATTTAGCGGCATTCCATTTCTACCGTAATAATGCATTACTTGTTTTACCGTAAAATTAAGGATGCTCCCGGACTGAGCGTGGGAAGCAGAAGGGAGAGAGAGCTTAGCTCTTGTAACTCCCCTACACCTCAATTGCCGGTCCATGAGTCCCTTGAACTGATTAACACTTGTAAACATCAGTGACAGTCTTGGAAGGACCATATCATAAAAGAAAAGTGTATACGAATATTTTATAAACTTTAGAATATTACACCCTCATATGTCGACCGAGTGCTTCTTTAATCTGTATCATATAAAGAAAGTGATAAACAGTGAACCAGTTTCTTCTTTTCCAGGGTTCTTTAATTCTTGTTTTCAAACTTTTTGACGAGTGTGTTGGTATTTTGTACATTTCCTTCACATCACCTGAAGATTCCCTTGAGATAATATGTCATAAATAATGGACCCTTTTCTTAAAATTCACTGGTATACCAGCACATAGTTTTAAACATCCTGGTATGTGAATTACTCTGACTTCTGACTTCAAGGCACCTACCCATAGAAAGAGCACTGGCATTGCTCTCTGTATTGTGTGAATTGTTTTCATATTTTGTTTAACTTTGCAAAGTTAAAGATAATGTCTGAAAATTCTCTCTTAACCCTCCTGAACTTGGAACTGCAACGGCTACTGACAGTGGTTTGTGCTTTATACTGTACCTTGAATGGCTGGGGTCTTGGTTCTTTAGACCATGGAATCTGTTATGTAGATTACTGTTTATTCATTTCTCAAAATTGGAACTACTATAGAAGACTATACCCTTTGAATGATGCTGGGAATGTTTGGTGTTGACAAGCATGGGGAATGTAATTGCTTCTTTCTTTCAGAATAAAGTAAGTACAGTAGTACTTCGCATAAACAGGAATGTGTTATTTGGGTCCCAAATAACACATCCCTGGTATAACAAGTGATTGCCGTGAATGAGATTTTTATTTTAATATGTTTGTAAATAGAAAACGTTTATGTATCAGGTTTCTAACAGTTTTCATTTTCTTCTCTTCACAGTCACTAGCAGCCTCTGATAGTGGTAAGTTCCACCTTTCTTTAGTTGTTTCAGAATGCAATTTGTAAGGTAATTTGATCAGTGTAATACAGATAAGCATGCCCCATTTGTTATAATGAAGGATAACAATAGGATCAAATAAGGGGAAATACTATAGATGTTTACAACTCATCTCAGGTGAAAATATCAATCTCAATACCCTCACCAGTTCATCTTAGAAATTATGACTAGACCCACCAAGAAGAGAAGGAGACCATGATATCATAGTGTCATGTGTAACTGTAGAAAGTAAGCAAAAACAGGGTGAAATATGATCAGAGACAACCAATGCCTGATTTTGACTCATAAAATTGTGATTTTGGAGCCGACAGCATATCTGCAGATATAGGCATTCATGATTTTGACACTTATCTAGAGTGAGGAAAAGAATCCAATTGATTTGATTATATTCATTGTTAATGAAAATCTTATAAAAACTTTACAATTCAATTTACATGTTGTATTTCTTTGGACGCAACAGAACAAGAAAACACATTTATAACCAATCAAAAATGAATATACCCTCCCTGAATCTTTTGTTGAGAGAACATAATGAGTTTTTTGCAATTTAAATTAAAAGTTCCATGGCCACACATAATGCATTTATAATGGAAAAAGATACAAATTGGTGGAAAACCCATGTTCTTAGCATGTTTCTTTTTTCCCTCCCTTATTGACTAATTTCTCAAATCAATTTTTTTTTTTTTTAAACTTTGATGATGGAACAGATTGTAAGTAAAGATTTATAAATTAATGAACAAGGCACAGTGGGTTTTAGATCCCAAGGAATGGTACACACTTTTACACGTTCAGCATTTAGTTTTTACCATGTAACTGTCACAAGGTAATAATTTCTAATTTCACCATATAACATAATGAAATAACTGTACGCAAAAAATAAGTTTAAAAAAATAGAAAAATCATGACACTGGATACTCGGGTAAATCAAATGTCTTTTGAAATCATTGAAGATTGGGAATTTTGCCCTTTTGGTGCAACATGTGACCGGACATTTCAAATTAATTTTTAAATTACAAGTGAAACTACTCAAGAGTAGGTTTCGTATTACCCAACCTGCATTTGTAAATGAACATCTTTGCATGAAAATAAGCCTTTAATCTACTTGTTTTTTTTACCTGAAAAACAGAAAATATCATTGACCACTGGGATTAGCCTTTGATGACATAGATTTGAAAACACATCACTTCAAAATTCCCTGGTGTGGACACCCCCCTCCCCCACCCCCAGTCTCTGACTAAAGTCTAATCACCATTAATGTTAATTTCTTTAAGTGTAAACCTCTGAGAGAATCATGTAGGACTGGCAAAAGTGTTTAGGTTACATTACATCATCTCATTCCTCATAATATGTGTTTAATCTAGTAAAACATGTTTTCACTCTTTTTCAATAAAAAAGTATAGGATACGTTAAAGGGTGGACAAAAGGTGTTGTTATAAAGTATGTTATTCCCCATTTTCAATTATTTATTTAAATTATGTTTTCAATCATTTAGTAAGAGGTAATTATATTTCAAAGAAATACATATGATTATGTCATTGAAAGGCTTATATGGCATCACTCTGTTGAATTAGAATTACACCAAGGAGTATCACTCTTTAGACCTTGCTTACACAAGTCAGTGCTGGTAAACACTCTTGTGGAATTTCTGAAACTAACCCTTTCTAAATAAAACACAGTATCAAAAAAGTTTATTTGCCATAATGATTCTTCACTTGTCCATTACACTGGTGTGTGTGTGTGTGGGGGGTACATTCCCTCCCAATGTTGCAGTGACCTACATGGTTTCCCCCGACTAAGTCAATTTTTTACCATTGAAGTGTGTCCCCATGTGAAGAACATGTTCCTATGTCTATGGTCCACTATACATTTTTTTTCACAGAAATATTCTCTTAATATATCACACACCTTCCCCCCCCTCCCTTCCCATGATATCAAACATGTGGAGGATTAGATTATGTTACCTTCAAGAGGATTTTTCTAACTTGAGAAGAAGTAAAGTGTTTTGGCCTTCACCTTATCCCAAACCACTTTTCTTTAATAAAATTTCTCTCTGCACCATTCTTGTTCACACTTTTGCTGCTTTCATTAATATGTATATAAATTGAAGCAATTTGTCATGAGTTGTCCATGTTGCGGTTAACTTGATGTCATAAGTTTCCAGAGGTTATTACACGGGAAGCTTGGAAGACACGTGAGGAAGTCAGTTTACAGTGTGTATTTAGAAAGATGCAGGAAGAAGCCTATACAATTTGAAAAGTAATACCAAACTTCCTTCTTTGTATTTTGTGGGCTATTCTTTGTTTACATTATCTAAGGCTACAGTCTCATGTCATTGAAATAGTAAATTTAGATTGATACATTGCTCGGCCTATGGAATATCTGAGTGCCTTAAAACTCTACACCAACCAGCTATTCCTGTAAAATACACCTGGTGTCTTATTGCTCTATATGTATGTCTTAGTTGTGGTGTCTGATTTCTGGAATACCCACCAACAAGTGTCTTATCTGTATAAAACTTTCAGTGCTTTACTTGTAGAATACCCACAGTGTCTTACTTGAGAATACCCCAGTGTCTTACTTGAGAATACCACAGTGTCTTACTTGAGAATACCTCAGTGTCTTACTTGAGATTACCCCAGTGTCTTACTTAAGAATACCCACAGTGTCTTACTTGAGAATACCTTAGTGTCTTACTTGAGAATACCCACAGTGTCTTACTTGAGAATACCTTAGTGTCTTACTTGAGAATACCTCAGTGTCTTACTTGAGAATACCTTAGTGTCTTACTTGAGAATACCTTGGTGTCTTACTTGAGAATACCCCAGTGTCTTACTTAAGAATACCCCAGTGTCTTACTTGAGAATACCTCAGTGTCTTACTTGAGAATACCTTAGTGTCTTACTTGAGAATACCTTAGTGTCTTACTTGAGAATACCCCAGTGTCTTACTTAAGAATACCCCAGTGTCTTACTTGAGAATACCCACAGTGTCTTACTTGAGAATACCTTAGTGTCTTACTTGAGAATACCTCAGTGTCTTACTTGAGAATACCTTAGTGTCTTACTTGAGAATACCTTGGTGTCTTACTTGAGAATACCCACAGTGTCTTACTTGAGAATACCCCAGTGTCTTACTTGAGAATACCTCCATGTCTTACTTAAGAATACCCACAGTGTCTTACTTAAGAATACCTTAGTGTCTTACTTAAGAATACCCACAGTGTCTTACTTGAGAATACCTTGGTGTCTTACTTGAGAATACCTCAGTGTCTTACTTGAGAATACCTTAGTGTCTTACTTAAGAATACCCACAGTGTCTTACTTGAGAATACCTTAGTGTCTTACTTGAGAATACCTTAGTGTCTTACTTGAGAATACCTCAGTGTCTTACTTGAGAATACCCACAGTGTCTTACTTGAGAATACCTCAGTGTCTTACTTGAGAATACCTTGGTGTCTTACTTGAGAATACCTTAGTGTCTTACTTGAGAATACCCACAGTGTCTTACTTGAGAATACCTCAGTTTCTTACTTGAGAATACCCACAGTGTCTTACTTGAGAATACCTTAGTGTCTTACTTGAGAATACCCACAGTGTCTTACTTGAGAATACCTCAGTGTCTTACTTGAGAATACCTTGGTGTCTTACTTGAGAATACCTTAGTGTCTTACTTGAGAATACCCACAGTGTCTTACTTGAGAATACCCCAGTGTCTTACTTGAGAATACCTCCGTGTCTTACTTAAGAATACCCACAGTGTCTTACTTGAGAATACCTTAGTGTCTTACTTGAGAATACCCACAGTGTCTTACTTGAGAATACCTTAGTGTCTTACTTGAGAATACCTCCGTGTCTTACTTAAGAATACCCACAGTGTCTTAAGAATACCCACAGTGTCTTACTTGAGAATACCTTAGTGTCTTACTTGAGAATACCCACAGTGTCTTACTTGAGAATACCTTAGTGTCTTACTTGAGAATACCCCAGTGTCTTACTTAAGAATACCTTAGTGTCTTACTTAAGAATACCCACAGTGTCTTACTTGAGAATACCTTAGTGTCTTACTTGAGAATACCCCAGTGTCTTACTTGAGAATACCTTAGTGTCTTACTTGAGAATACCCCAGTGTCTTACTTGAGAATACCTTAGTGTCTTACTTGAGAATACCTTAGTGTCTTACTTGAGAATACCCCAGTGTCTTACTTGAGAATACCTTGGTGTCTTACTTGAGAATACCCACAGTGTCTTACTTGAGAATACCTTGGTGTCTTACTTGAGAATACCCACAGTGTCTTACTTGAGAATACCCACAGTGTCTTACTTGAGAATACCCCAGTGTCTTACTTGAGAATACCTTGGTGTCTTACTTGAGAATACCCACAGTGTCTTACTTGAGAATACCCCAGTGTCTTACTTGAGAATACCTTAGTGTCTTACTTGAGAATACCTTAGTGTCTTACTTGAGAATACCCCAGTGTCTTACTTGAGAATACCTTGGTGTCTTACTTGAGAATACCCCAGTGTCTTACTTAAGAATACCTTAGTGTCTTACTTGAGAATACCCACAGTGTCTTACTTGAGAATACCCCAGTGTCTTACTTGAGAATACCTTAGTGTCTTACTTGAGAATACCTTAGTGTCTTACTTGAGAATACCCCAGTGTCTTACTTGAGAATACCTTGGTGTCTTACTTGAGAATACCCCAGTGTCTTACTTGAGAATACCCCAGTGTCTTACTTGAGAATACCTTAGTGTCTTACTTGAGAATACCTTAGTGTCTTACTTGAGAATACCCCAGTGTCTTACTTGAGAATACCTTGGTGTCTTACTTGAGAATACCTTACTTGAGAATACCTTGTCTTACAGAATGTGTCTTACTTGAGAATACCTTGTGTCTTACTTGAGAATACCTTAGTGTCTTACTTGAGAATACCTTGGTGTCTTACTTGTGTGTCTTACTTGAGAATACCTTGTGTCTTACTTGAGAATACCCACAGTGTCTTACTTGAGAATACCTTGGTGTCTTACTTGAGAATACCCACAGTGTCTTACTTGAGAATACCCCAGTGTCTTACTTGAGAATACCCACAGTGTCTTACTTGAGAATACCTTGTGTCTTACTTGAGAATACCTTGGTGTCTTACTTGAGAATACCCACAGTGTCTTACTTGAGAATACCTTGAGAATAGTGTCTTACTTGAGAATACCTTGGTGTCTTACTTGAGAATACCCACAGTGTCTTACTTGATACAGTGTCTTACTTGAGAATACCCCAGTGTCTTACTTGAGAATACCCCAGTGTCTTACTTGAGAATACCCACAGTGTCTTACTTGAGAATACCCACAGTGTCTTACTTGAGAATACCTTAGTGTCTTACTTGAGAATACCCACAGTGTCTTACTTGAGAATACCCCAGTGTCTTACTTGAGAATACCTTAGTGTCTTACTTGAGAATACCCACAGTGTCTTACTTGAGAATACCTTAGTGTCTTACTTGAGAATACCCCAGTGTCTTAGAAATACCTTGAGAATACCCAGTGTCTTAATACTGTCTGAGAATACCTTAGTGTCTTACTTGAGAATACCTTAGTGTCTTACTTGAGAATACCTTAGTGTCTTACTTGAGAATACCTGTGTCTTAGAATACCTTAGTGTCTTGTGAATCTTACTTACTTGAGAATACCCACAGTGTCTTACTTGAGAATACCCCAGTGTCTTGCTTGAGAATACCTTAGTGTCTTACTTGAGAATACCCAGTGTCTTACTTGAGAATACCTTAGTGTCTTACTTGAGAATACCTTAGTGTCTTACTTGAGAATACCTGTCTTACTTGAGTGTGTCTTACTTGAGAATACCCCAGTGTCTTAGAGAATACCTTGGTGTCTTACTTGAGTGTGTCTTACTTGAGAATACCTGTCTTATTACCCCCAGTGTCTTACTTGAGAATACCTTAGTGTCTTACTTGAGAATACCCACAGTGTCTTACTTGAGAATACCTTAGTGTCTTACTTGAGAATACCCCAGTGTCTTACTTGAGAATACCCCAGTGTCTTACTTGAGAATACCTTAGTGTCTTACTTGAGAATACCCAATACAGTGTCTTACTTGAGAATACCCACAGTGTCTTACTTGAGAATACCCCTTAATGTCTTACTTGAGAATACCCACAGTGTCTTACTTGAGAATACCCCAGTGTCTTAGAATACCCACAGTGAGAATACCTTAGTGTCTTACTTGAGAATACCCAGTGTCTTACTTGAGAATACCTTAGTGTCTTACTTGAGAATACCCCAGTGTCTTACTTGAGAATACCTTAGTGTCTTACTTGAGAATACCCACAGTGTCTTACTTGAGAATACCCCAGTGTCTTACTTGAGAATACCTTAGTGTCTTACTTGAGAATACCTTAGTGTCTTACTTGAGAATACCTTAGTGTCTTACTTGAGAATACCTTAGTGTCTTACTTGAGAATACCCCAATGTCTTACTTGAGAATACCCACAGTGTCTTACTTGAGAATACCTCAGTGTCTTACTTGAGAATACCTTAGTGTCTTACTTGAGAATACCCACAGTGTCTTACTTGAGAATACCTTAGTGTCTTACTTGAGAATACCCCAGTGTCTTACTTGAGAATACCTCCGTGTCTTACTTAAGAATACCCACAGTGTCTTACTTGAGAATACCTCCGTGTCTTACTTAAGAATACCCACAGTGTCTTACTTGAGAATACCTTAGTGTCTTACTTGAGAATACCTCAGTGTCTTACTTGAGAATACCTTAGTGTCTTACTTGAGAATACCTTGGTGTCTTACTTGAGAATACCCCAGTGTCTTACTTAAGAATACCCCAGTGTCTTACTTGAGAATACCTTAGTGTCTTACTTGAGAATACCCCAATGTCTTACTTGAGAATACCCATAGTGTCTTACTTGAGAATACCCCAGTGTCTTACTTGAGAATACCTTAGTGTCTTACTTAAGAATACCCACAGTGTCTTACTTGAGAATACCCACAGTGTCTTACTTGAGAATACCTTAGTGTCTTACTTGAGAATACCTCAGTGTCTTACTTGAGAATACCTTAGTGTCTTACTTGAGAATACCCCAGTGTCTTACTTGAGAATACCTTAGTGTCTTACTTGAGAATATCTCCAGTGTTTAACTTGAGAATACCCTCAGTGTTTTACTTGAGATTACCCCAGTGTCTTAATTACTTAAAAATACCCCAGTGTCTTACTTGAGATAACCCCCAGTGTCTTATTTGTGAAATACCTAGGCAGTGTTTTACTTGAGAATACTACCGTGTCTTGATCTTAGCTTTAGTTCTACCCAACGTGTCGCTATCACTATGCCCACAGGAATGACAAATCATGCACATTCTCGAAGTCACATGAATTGTGTCTTTTAAAGAAGTGGTTTGCTTGAGAAGTCTGCATGACGCCATCGCTTAGCAGGCTGTATATGAATAATACAAATTGTTGTCCTGTGGTCATCGACCAAACCCCATGACTGACACTGCACTTTTGTTAGGTTTTTTTCCCCTAATGTTATCAAATTTCGTTTTTCTGAAAGTTTGAGTTAAAATAGTTATATGAATTGTGGATTTATTCTCCAGTTCAAGATCTTTTTTTTATGACATGAGCACTTTGTCTGCATGACTTTGTCGCCTGCTGTTTAAGGACATTTTGCAGGGAAATGGTGCGACATTTAAAGGAAAGAAAAGTCATAACAAATTTGACAATTCATATTCAAAGGTTTACTCTTTTGCAAACATTTCTGCCCTGTAAGTTCAGTTTGATATATCATGTTTCTAAATCACTGGTGGCAATGGTCTGAAGTGGTTTAAAATACCTTCAGAAGTCTCATAGGTATATACAGCCATCTGCATGGAATTCTTCCTCTTCCACCCTCTGTCCTAGTTGAACTAGGATTGGTGCGTGACCCATGTAATATTTGATATTTGTGGATGTAACTGTCTTTTGGAATTACTTGTTGTCTTCGATGAGCAGTTTTGAACAGCCTTTGTTTCTAGGTTGTTGAAAGGATTTGAGGATTAGTCATCAAATGTAAATACTTTTCATTACAGACTTGATATTAATAAGCTCATTACTAGCAAGAGGTCTGTTAGATCTCTGTCTGCAGGAGAACACATCTGTTCTACAAGATCATTAGCTGACACTCGGTGGATGATTAAGACGTATATTCATTTAAAGCTTATTTATTTTGAGAGTGTGATATGGAAAAGCTTCATCAGTCATATTTCATTCAGAGAAAGATGCTGTAGCTTTTGAGAGAACAATCTCGCAAGAACTTGGATTCTATTGGAAATTGATGGAGACATGAATAATTCAAATTGTGTGACGTTGTCATCAGGAATTTGTTGATAACTATCATGGACATGAACAGCTTCAAACATTGTCAGAAATTGACAAGTTATTGATCAAAACTAATTGCAAATCGTAATATTCAGTTTTCCAATTTTTATTGAAAATCGGATAATTCAATCTTCAAAATTGCATTTTGACAAAATGTTCACCAATTACCAGCAAATGTACCGAGCTAAGATTCTATACAGGGTTTATTTTCGTTGTTCGTCTTATCCAGAGCTGCCAACGCTTGATGACCCTCTGCGTGGCGATGTGACATGTGGAAGTCAAGCGGACCTGACTGACTGCAACCAGCAGGATATAGGACGGGTGTCAGGATGGGCCGTCAGCTTTGAAAGGTTGCTAAAGGATGAATTAGGTTTAGCATATTTCACAGTAAGTATCTCATTTGCAACTCTTGTACATTAAAGATGTGGATACACCTACGGGAAATATCTGCTAATAGTCTATTAAACACAATCAATATAAACAAGCAATCACTAACAATAGCTTTTTCAGTTTTTAGACCTCTTTAATTTCTCACAAAATTATGCACATTTGTGATATTACTAGTTGATTAGTTCTTCATTTTCTTATTTTCAAATCTTTTGTCCAAATAGCTTGAAGCAGTGTCTTAATAAGAGTTTCTAAAATTTGTTCAAACCCTTAACCAACATTAAGTGAAAACTGATATTGTAAAAGTTAGTTACTGCTGGATATTTAATATTTACTTAACCCTTTTAATTGATGAATTTATCTTAATCCTTATCTATCTGGAGGCTTCTGGAGGCCTGTTGTTCACATACCTTTGTCATGATGAAAGTAAGAAATTCTTTGAACTTTGATAACCCCAACTCAGAAATGAACTAAAAGATGAAATTTAACAACTTTTCTACTCATTATTTGATGCTTTTCACTCAAGCATAGATTTGTGAGGTTTTCTAGAACTTTGACAACATTAGCTTCATTGCTTTAGAAAATATTAAAACCGTAGAGTAGCACTAAATTATATGCAAATAACTTTACACCGTTTTGAATTTTTAGACATGAATATGTAAATTCTTGTGCAAATTTGTGATATATTAAAGGGCTACCTTAGTATTCCCTTTGTAATTCATTTTTTTTTTAATTGTCTATCATAATTCTTCAAAGGTATCCAGTAAATTTTGACTGAAGTTGTTTTCCCTAATTTTTACTAAAAATGTACACATTTTTACATTTCCATATATTTTTGCCAGTGTGTGTCAAAGAGAACAGAAGTAAGAGATTGCCTACTTACTTGTATTATATGACATATCCATATACAAAATCAACTTTTGGCAAAAACAGAGATCTATTTTTATGCAAGTAAAACATCAAATTTGTAATGGCAGTTGAATATTGTCATTCAAATGTACTCACATCTGTATGATACAACTGTTGAGGGTAGATACTATCACTTGTAGAGAAAATTCACAGAATTTGCAAAAGCATTTCCCTCACTTTTATGTCTAGTGCTCTTTACAGGGGTTTAAGTTAAATCTTTCTTGGGCCATGAAGCCCTTGGGCCATGAAGCCCTTGGGTCATGAAGTCCTTGGGCCATGAAGCCCTTATGCCATAAGTACAGTGCTTATCTCCTGTTTCTGTGGTGTAAGCAGATGGGAATCATTGACTCTCCCTGTACAGGACACAAGTCCATAACTAATTAATTTATTCCCCAGAAAAGTTGGTACTCAACAGCTGAGTAAACTGAAACAAGTGGAATAAAATTTTGTTTTGCACTTTTAGGGAAACCATGCGTAAGTCACAATTAATGACTTGTTTTCAGTGTGCACCCGATGAATTTGCCAGGATGGAAAGTGGATGATCACTGGGGTTAACACTCGTCTTGTTCAACGAAACGACATGAATCCAGTACCTTTAGAGTACAAGTTTGCCCATGTATAACAGAGCCCACTGTGCAAGCATAAAGAAATAGGGGTAGCAGTGCTGAATTTTGTCTTGCAGTGAAAGTGATCTTTTGGTCCTGACACATATTATACCCATTCACAGCACTCATATTTTCATTTTTTTTCATCAATTTATGCATTTCTTTACCTTTTCTTGCCAGGACTTTTTGAAACAAGAATTCAGTGTAGAAAATATACTTTTTTGGATTGATTGTGAAAAGTTAAGCAAAATTCAAGAACCAGAACAGGTAAGGATTTCTATTTCATTTTCATGTTTTCTTTGTTAGTTGTTTCCTTTCTGATCTTCCTTAAAATTTGTCATTAAAGGTGACAACCTTTGCCATAGAATTGCAACAAAGCATGGGTGATATATTGTTATTTTGGTATTAAACTATATTGATGTGATCAATTTTAAACTTGGGAGGCTTTCCCTATTTTTATCTTTAGATTGTTCTAGTAGTTTGTGATAATTTTCAATTCATTCATTATAAATACAATATATATGCCAATGTTCAAAATGAAAGGGCTCAACACCAATGCTTGAATATTGCAAGTAAATTAATCAGCAAGACTTGAAAATAATGAAGTAAAGATACAAAGTAATTTTAAAAGGTATTAAGGAGGGAGGG
Source organism: Chiridota heheva (assembly GCA_020152595.1). Classification (NCBI taxonomy): domain Eukaryota; kingdom Metazoa; phylum Echinodermata; class Holothuroidea; order Apodida; family Chiridotidae; genus Chiridota; species Chiridota heheva. The sequence continues at coordinate 2,615,498 of JAIGNY010004575.1, read as the reverse complement.
GGCAAAGCCATTTTACAAACAATTGTGATACCTATTTGGCATATGCAGTTAAGACTGAGGAGGAAATGTAGTCAACAGAGGACAACCACTTACACTCCCTTTGTTTGCCACTTCCTGCCATTGCACTGATTAAGACTGGCTGAGGACTTAAAACTTCTACCGATGTTACTACCATCAGCAGTGCTTTACACTCGATGTAATATCATTAAACCTCAGTACCTGCAGTGGTTTATTCCCTTCCCATTTCTCTTGTCTCTTTCAGCTGAAGAGAAAAGCACAAGAAATTTACCAATACTACCTTGCACCAAAAGCTGCCATGCCAGTCAATCTAGAAGGAGACTACAAGAACATGGTAGAAACAGCCTTGAAAAACCCCAGTCCCGAGATGTACATAAAACAACAGCAGCAGGTAAGGTCAAGTCTCTATGGTAAAGAACCACGCACACCCAGGGAGGGTTTTGGTCTTGAATTCTTTGGTTTGCGCCCTCACTCCGTTTTGATTAGATATTAGTTAAAGGAATATTCCCATGGAATTTCATTTTAATATATTTGATAAGAGGACAATAAAAGAAACAGATTGGTTAAAAAAAAAACCCAAGTTAATATCTTATTGCTACAAGAATTTATTGAATTTAAAAGATTTTCTTGTCCGCATAAAAGAGATTGTTGTTGTGAGTCATCATTGTCATCACAGCACTTCCTGTGCTATTCTTTATGTATTTCTGTAAAATTAATTTCATATTTTCTAAATGATTGGGATTTTTTTTCTTTAAAGCATTGTTAAGAATAGTGTAGAATAGAATATACAATATTGTTTTCCAGTCTGTTCTTGTAACTTGTATTTGAATTATGAAAAATTGGCAATTAATTTTAAAAGAAATACAAACATTAGTACAGGAAGTAAGTGCTGTGGTGACATCATAATGATGACTTAGACTTGACTCGGTACAAAAGTCATTTTTATGTAGGCAAGAAAAATTTTTAAAGTTCAATAACTTCTTCTAGGAATGAGATATTAACATGTTTTTTGTTTTACCAATCTGTTTCTTAATTTTTTCTCTGTCAGATACATCAAAATGAAGTTCCATAGGGAATATTCCTTTAAAACTTCTCTGGCATTATTGATGTGAGATCTTGATGTGCTGCTAAGCAACACGAACCTTAAGTTATCAGTATGATGTATTGAAACATGCATTCATGAATAAATCAGTCTTCAGTCTAATTTTCCAAAAAGGCTACAGGACCCACCATGTACTTATATTTTGACTGTTTTAACCAATTCAATATATTGCTGGAGAAATTGGTAATGTTTTGAAGAAGAATTTTTTTAGTCAAGTTCAGTCATAATATCTACTGAAGTATATTTGGAGAATAGTGAAGTTTAAAAACAAAGAGCCAATCATCTGCTCTCGTTCAAGACATGGTAGCTGAGAATTAAAACAGTGAAACAATTGTCATCATAGAAACAAGAGATGAGTCCCATTTGTGATATAAAGAATCAAGTCTTAAGTTTAATTTGAATAATTCCTAAATGGGCACAAACTGTTTTCTTGCGATTTTCAAAATGTTTAAAAGAAATTTGGACAATACACCATTTGCTTTCATTTACATGTCTGTGGATCTTTAACAGTAAACTTCCTTCTCAATTATTCCGCTTTACACTGTACTTCATTTTGTTCACACAGTTGATGTTGGGTGTATATCACTTTCTAATCTTTAGAAGCAGAACATTGTCTTTTAGTGTAGTTTGCATGAGGGGATTGATGTGGTAAATATTGTTGTGCTAGAATGTGTGATCTGGTAGCTTAACTTCCGTCTTATTATCGAGGTGAAAAAATTGTTTATTTAAACAAATACTTTAATCAAATTTTAGATCTAATCAAGCTTGTCTGTGAAAGAAATACTAAACTTCGATAATGATCCTGAAAAATCAGCGGAAATGACAAAACTGTTTTTTTCCCTTGAAAATTTAGAAATCACACAAGGGCCATTCCGCAGTCTGTGAATTACATGACGGACTGCGGAATGGCTGCAGACTCATGGGTTCTCCCTGGGATCTGCTAGGGCCATTCCGCAGTCTGTGAATTACGTAAAGGACTGCGAAATGGCTGCAGACCCATGGGGTCTCCCTGGGATTTGCTAGGGCCATTCTGCAGTCTGTGAATTACTTGACGGATTGCGGAATGGCTGCAGACCCATGAGGTCCCCTGGGATCTGCTAGGGCCATTCTGCAGTCTGTGAATTACGTGACGGACTGCGTAATGGCTGCAGACCCATGGGGTCTCCCTGGGATCTGCTAGGGCCATTCTGCATTCTGTGAGTTAAGTAACGGACTGCCTAATGGCTGCAGACCCGGATCTGCTAGGGCCATTCTGCAGTCTGTGAATTACATGGGGGACTGCGGAATGGCTGCAGACCCACGGGGTCTCCCTGGGATTTGCTAGGGCCATTCCGCAGTCTGTGAATTACGTGACGGATTGCGGAATGGCCCACAAGTTTAAAGTTTTTACCATAAGCAAATTTTTCCTTATGAAATAGGGAAATGACTGAAATTGGTTTCAGGAATGTTTAACAAAGGAATTAATGATTAAGAGGAAGTATTGGGGAAAGACCAGACTTATAATTTAGCAGCCTTTAAGGAAACCTCTTGGCTTTATATTGTTATAATCATAGATTAATTGAAGTGGGTGAAAATTGGAAATACCATTTATATTGATACCCTTTGAGAATATGAATATAGGAAAGTGGACGAGATATCTTGACATGTGGACAAGATATCTTGACATGGACAAGATATCTTGACCTTATGTGGTGCCATTGTAAATTGAAGCTAAGGTCAATTTAAAAAAATTGTTCCATCGGGTGAAAAGGTAACTTATTCTGTCCCATTACAGACATATCATGCTGTTCATATCATTGTGTCATTGCAAAATGCATACTAACAATGGGTATCTTTGGATCATTTAATCATTCCTGCTTGATTTTTTGTTTGATTTTATTTGATTAATTTTTATTTGCATTCTGCTTTGGTTTTCATTTTGTGGCAGATTCTTGCATTAAAGGATCAAGTAAGTGTTGAAGAAAAAGGGCAAAAAATGTTATTTTTGCATGTGCAGTAGAATTTAGCACTTTTGTAATGTTGTTTAGCTTAGCATGATAATCCATGTGCTCTTATAAATGTTTGAACAGACATTCTTGTAAATTTATGACCAATAATCTTGTTATATTTAACAGTTATTGTTGTAATATATGATACGAATAATAATAACTTTTTTTTTTTTTTGATTTGTAAGTCAAATAAGCTTAAAGACAATTTACCAGCACACTTTCATACAGATCCAGACAAGCACCATTTTGTTTGATGAAGGTCACCTTTTTACTTGTCAATTACAAACAAACTTTTGTAAGAGTTTATGTAGGATCGAACGAAAACTACTAAAGGAAGGAAATTATCTGTATTCATATGGAGGTCATTGTTGTTAGCAAATATGCCATCTTGTGATCAAACAATTGTATGACGAAAGCCACCCAGAAAGATTAACTGAATGCTTGTAGAATTTTCTTGCTTTGTGATAATAATATCAAAATGATAACTTGAGCAAATTCTTTGGGCAATATTTTTCTTTTATTGTGGTGAACGTGAGAGCAAAATGGTGGAACCTCAGTATTTTATGTCAAGTTTATATTCTTCCTTAAGTGGATGGCTCTAACCCTTATTGTGAAGTGGCAAGTAGAATTCAAATCTGCCCAAGCATGATTAGGGCTAATAGTGTACCCCCATTAGGGCTAATAATGTGTCCTTATTAGGGCTAATAGCATATCCCATTAGGGTTAATAGTGTACCCCCATTAGGGCTAATAATAGTGTGTCCCCATTAGGGCTAATAGCGTATCCTATTAGGGCTAATAGTGTATCCCCATTAGGGCTAATAGTGTATCCCATTAGGGTTAGTAGTGTATCCCATTAGGGCTAATAGTGTATCCCATTAGGGCTAATAGTGTACCTCCATTAGGGCTGATAGTGTATCCCCATTAGGGCTAATAGTGTATCCCCATTAGGGATAATAGTGTATCCTTATCAGGGCTAATAGTGTACCCCCATTAGGGCTAATAGTGTACCCCCATTATGTAGGAGGTTAGTAGAATGCTGGTTTGTTATATTAGTCCTCATCATGAGGCAGGCTCACCCCTGCAGCCTCCACCACAACACGGGTCAAGATTCCTTGAATAAGGGAAGATAATCCTGTCATTTTTTTTTTTTTATTTCTTTCTTTAAGAATTGTTATGCAGCTTCATTTAAATGGTTTTAAGAATATTTTAACAAGCAGAAGCTGCATGGTTTTATCAGCCAGATTTTAACATCTGTGAATAATGTTGTATGCTTGTGCATCATTCATAAATGCATCTCTTCTGACACCTTTCTGTCAATTGTAATTCCCTTCCTTCAACCCCTAGTCACATGACTCAACCTCCACCATTCTTGCACATCTGCACTATTTAGTTAATTGAAATTTAATTAAGACCTCTTGTGACCAAAGCCGTCTAGGTGCCGTAAACTCCACTAACCAACCAGCATCTATCATGTATATTTTCATATGTGCAGTATTGAAATGCATCTTTGGTTCTACAATTTGAAGAAGCTTCAGCTGTCAAATTTAATTTAATCTCATTTTAGAGCAGCAATGTCAGAAGTCATTTTCATTTTAAGAGATAAATGAAGTAACAAAACAATATTATCCTTAGTTTAGAATTTTGATAACTTTTAAGCTAGTTAACAAAATGGTTTGATAGAAACCCTCTTAATTTTAAAAGAATCTATTGTTCAGATTGGAATATAATGAAGGGCCAAACTGGAAGTTTTTCTGAAGATTTGCAACTTGTCTCATTGCTCCTTTCACAACTACAAGTTTTAAAGGAACAATTTTCTTGTACTTAGAAGAGGAACAATTTCAATTTCACTGTTCTTAAAAATCATCCAGAGGTTCTTCTGTCCATTAAAGTAACTACAATCTTTGTATTGACCCAGGCCCTCATAATGTTCATCCTCTTATCTTTAGTTATATCTCATGCCCTTCCCCCCTGTTGTCCTACTCTTGTCCCACAAACCACTTCTACTAAATTTCTATCGCATTCCACCTTTTTTGCGCTCTCCTCTTCCCGTTTCTACCATCAATTAGATTTGAGTTTAGTAGCAACGTACTTGGGGTTATTAACCCGAGATGCCACTAACAACGTGAACTGAACATTCACAGTTTTTCCTTGCTCATTATCTTAAGTAAAGTGTACTTTGTTTTGTCCCGTTTCTTTCATTTAGATGTCCTAAACATTTCCTGACTCTTTCACACTCACATTTTTAGCTTTACAACTTTTCCTTTTGAACTTAATTACCAATGCAAATTAGAAGGATTATCCATTCTTAGTCTTGTCCTTCATGCAGAGTTTCTAACTTCTTGTTACATTTAAAGATTTCAAAAACTTCATCCAATTCAGAAAGGTACATGTAGATGCGCCATTGTGTTTAGTATTTATTTTCTATAGGTATATGGAAGTCTAGAGGCAACATTAGCTAAATTACTTTCAAATCTTATAAAACCTTCAGATAAGCTGCAAAACAATCTTCAAAATGGTTTAAAAATTGACCATGTTTAAGCATTTTGACATTTCAGGCATCAAGTTGCAAATTTGTATGCAATTGATGTCATGTCTTACAGGGCGACTTTGTGTTTTTGTTGTGTAAACCCTATTTTTATTGCCTGTCACAATTCTTTGAGGGATGCAACAAATTTAGACTGAAAGTATTTTTCAGTCTTTACAGTATCTCCAGTTGTGTTCAGGAACAGACTTTTCCCATCATTTTCAATAACTGGGATGTAGGAAAACATTTAAAGAATTGCACAAAAGATTTTGAGCTGTCCGCCCAGTCGCACATTACAAATTTAGCATACATACAAATTGAACAGCCTACAAAAAAAAATAAGGGTGCTGTTTTCAAAATGCAAAAAAAACAATCTGACCAAATTTTCAAGCTGTTTTAATCAGCATCGAAGGTTGCTACGTGTCTATTGGTCCGTGCCTATAGGTCCGTGCCTATAGGTCCGTGCCTATAGGTCCGTGCCTATAGGTCCGTGCCTATAGGTTAGTGCCTATAGGTCTGTGCCTATAGGTCCGTGCCTATAGGTCCGTGCCTATAGGTCTGTGCCTATATGTCCGTGCCTATAGGTCTGTGCCTATAGGTCTGTGCCTATAGGTCCGTGCCTATAGGTGCATGCCTATAGGTCTGTGCCTATAGGTCAGTGCCTATAGGTGCGTGCCCGTAGGTCTGTAATCAATTAAGCTTATATTGCCTCTTCATGTTCTTAGACATTTAAAGAATTACTGTAAGTGTAATACAGTCTTTTCATTGTCAAAAGATGTTAAAAACCCTATTGTGGGAACAAAACTGTTACACACTGACTAACACTTGTAATTCCTACTTGGTGCACCCTGTGCATACCTGTCTACATTTAATAATTGAGTAATTGTTTATATTGAAGTGTGTATCCCGGCAACCAATAAAGGAACCATTCGTTTGCCCAGGCTATTGACGTCATTTGCTGCTACCGATTGCTTCTATTAAAGGCAATGCAAAAACACACATCACTAACTCTAATGTATGAGTTTTTAGAGTGCAAATATTGCTATTATTTGATTGACTTTGAAGAAAAGAGTCTCTCAACTTGTGAAGTTGTCAAGCAAATTCCTCAAAGAAATTGATTGTAGCGGTTTTAGGCTTCAGAGTTGTTGGTTTTTCCAGGTAATATTTTCCTTTCCATGAGAGTACTGCACTGATTTTTTATGGATAATCAAAGTAAAAATGGAAAATTTGGTTTACTTGAAAAGGTGTTTTTATGGCACCATACTTAAAGTTCTTTTTAATGAGTTATTTATAATCAAACTTGTCACTTTCAGCTGTCTGCCCTATCATAAATGTCACAATGCTTGCATTTAGTGAAACACCCACGAATCGTTAAAATTCAGTGTGGTATTTTCATAAGTGTAATATCATGCTTGAAAAATCCTTTTTAATGAACGTTTTGTAGTGCAAATTTGCTCAGCCACAACTTAAAAACTTAATATTTAAATTTGTTTTTAATATTTAAATTTATTTTTAGATTTGAAGACTGTTTCATTCAGATTTGGAAACTATTTTTAGATTTCCATGGACCTTGAATAAAATTTCAGCCTGTTCTCCCTCCAGCCACATCAACCCATTCATCCACATTTCCTGCTTGGCATGTTGAACAAAAATGAAAAACAAACTTGAGGAAACTTTATATTCACTTTTATCACAAAAATTTGGGAGGTTGGAGTAGCAGAATAGAGTTAGGCTTATACTGTATGAATGACCTCTGTATACAATCTATCAATGCATTGATGTGCTTGATGTAAGAATAGGTTTTTGTAAATAAATAAATAGACCAGAACAGAAAAAGTTTTCAACACTTCACATCCTTTATTTCTGCATTCACTGATAAATACTATTTTAAGTTAAGTGTCGATCCGGGAGCTTTCAATGCTTTTGCAGCAGGTTTGTGTCTTTAAAAGCAATGCATTTTTTAATTCTCCTTTTCCCAAAATAACAATACTTATACATTTAACTTGTCTATTGTTGCATTTCTATTACCATGAATAATGTAATTAGGCCATCCTTAAAAAATCGTTTGTTTGGATTAACCCTACCTACCCAATAAAAGTGCTACCTATTCAATTTTGTTAATTTTAAATTGTATCTAAAATGATAGCACTTTAGTGTGTAAAAGGTATGAAAAAAATAAATTTGCTCCCCCCCCCGCCCTCCCCCCAAAAAAAGACATTTGCCTACCTACTGACCCACTTTTTCAGAACACGATGAATCACTCCAAACAAACAATTGTTTAAGCCTTGCCTAACTATTGTTCCTCCTTTAGAGCAGTGAATTGCGACAGTGAATATTTTTTCACATGCTTTGCTATATGTTTCTTATATTTTGGAATATTATTTTGTGAAGTTTGGCTCTATCAAAAAAAAAAAAAAAAATATATATATTTTTCCTTATTGAAACGAAAAATCAGAAATGGTAGATTTTTGTCCTCATATGGTATGAAAATCAAAGGGAATTTTATTTTGGGTTACAAATACAACTAACATAATATTTACCACTGATAAATATGATTTGAAAATGGAAGAAATTAAATCAAATCTAAGCATTAATGTGGGCAAAATTTATAGGTTTTCGAATCTAACAATGCAGGCATTATTACAGTTGCTTAGATATTGGTATTATTTGTAAATCACACATGCTAATTCAAAGGAATTGAATGAGAGTTAATAAGTACTTTATCATAATGCTAGTTGTTCACCAGTTTATTTTTTTCTCCCTCGCAGATATTTAAATTAATGAAGTTTGATAGCTATTCCCGCTTCCTGAAGAGCAAGCTTTACCAAACATGTGTGCTCGCGGAGATGGGGGGAAACCCCCTCCCACACACTCACAGTAAACTCATGATGCAGCTGGTGCATAGCGACAAACCTGCATTCCCACAAGTGGTACAGCTAGATCAGGAGAGCGACCAGGCTAAGAAGAAAAAGGCAGAAAAAGCACAGAAAAATAAGGTGAGACACTCTAAAAGTGTGGAGTCTTGTTTCCAGCAATAACCTTGAACTTTGACATTTTGCTTGCGGTGAATGGATTTGCTCTGTCTTTCTGTCCTATGAGGTGATTGGTAGAATAACACAAGTTTTGTAATTTTCCTTCATCTTGCTCACCTTCCTGTTTTCTTAATCTTTATAAGGATTGTATAACACAATAAGCAAAGGTAATATACTATACATAGGGTATAAGAAGTACAGGTCATTTAAGGTCAAACGAGAAATCTCCTTTGCAGAGTCTGTAAGACATCAGGAACTGTAGAACAAAATCTTGATTTTTTTCACGGAAATGAACATCTAGTCTGGAGCAATCTAGACGGGCAATCATTGTTATGAGAAAGGTACGCTTGACATCTCCCTGTTGTCAGAGCCCCTCCATGAAATAGGGAATGCCCCTGAGTCAGTTGTTTCTTAGTTAAAGCTTTATGGACAGATAGAGGTAACAATGGCTAAATTGTTGGATGAATTTGATCAGTCAACAATTTAGATCTATCAAAAACCTATAAACAGATATACTTCAAAACTGACCATTTTAAGACTAAAGTTTTAGATCTGAATATTTTATGCAAATTTTGTGATTTAAACCTTTGCCATAATTCTTTGAGCAGCCAATTTTGACAAAGACATTTTTGGACCTTTACTTTTGAATACATTTTCATCACTTCCATTAACTGAAATGTAGGAACTAAATTTTACACAATTTGATAATAATTATGAGGCATCTTCCCATACATACATCACAACTTTTGAAGGGGAAAAAAAAATCAAATTTTGTTCGACCAAAATCAACAACTATGATATTTTCAAAATTAAAATATTATTTTAAATGAGAAGTTGATGCGATCTTTTAAGTTGGTTTTTAAACATTTTCTAGTTTTTGCGCTAGGTCAGGTTTTGATCCAAAAGTGAAAATTGACTGACACCAGGCTTCACTGTAGTTTCCATTATTGTTATGAACAATGTACAGTTACTGTTTAGCTTTGATTGTTGTATCTAAATTTAACAATTGTTGCTAGTTATTGTCATAACCCTTGTACTTCAAAAAGAGGTTTTTAACGATATTTAGACTTCCTTTTTGTTTTAGAAGGGCATTGTTTGATTGACTTTTCACTTTCAGTCTCTTTACTGCTGGATGTGTTTATAATGCTGATGACCTAAGGCATGGGAAATGCAGTTTGACTAGAGAAGCAAAAAGAGGAAGTACTGTAAAACAATGCACTACAAAGAAATGAAACAAGCTAAATGTTGTCAAAGTGGAGGGCATGTTGAGAAAGGACTTCCCTTATAAAAAGGGGAACTATATAAGGATAATGCACAACTTTTACAGCAAAATGCATTTAAATATCCTTGCTGTTGTAGGGGCGAGAGGGGGGAGTAGTGCAACTAATATTGTATACATTTTATTTTATGATTCGTAAGTACTCAGGCAATACATAATCTATTGTTATTTTTAAAATGTTTTGTCAATGGGACAACTTAAAAATTGTGTATGGGGTGGAAGCCAAAGCAGATTACAACTTTGCAGATGTAAAAAAAAGAGTTCAACAAGAATATGCATTATTATTATTATTTTTTGTTGAGCTCAAATTGATTAATGATGTTTTGACCCTGAAAATAGAAAAGTAGTGTTTAAGCTCAAGTTCAGTAAGTCATTAGGTTTCGACCAAGAAAAGTAAAGTTTTAATAAGATTGATATCACTGATCCCTTTGCTGACCTCTGTCTCAAGAAGATATCATTTCACTTTAAATCACAGGACATTAATGTAGCACTTCAAGAAAGTTCTGATTTTCAGATTGCACAAATATTAATTTGGACAACTTCACTGTGACATCATGTGTATGTTGTGGGATTGGGCTAAGAGAGGATTATCATATTGCATATTATTTTGATCTCACTCGTGCAACTTCACTCTGACAGGTACATGCTGCTGCACTGGGGTAAAAAGGGATTGCTGGTGGCACCTCAGTATTACATAAGCAAAAATGTGCCCACCTATTTTTGCAACCCAAACTGTATATAATATGAATTATGGAAGGCACATTTCTCTTCTTCATCCTACTAACCTCCCTGTATCAATAACGTGCCTACTGTTTAGTTCTGATATAAAATAAATATTTATTTTTGTAGATACACAGTGAAAATTGTTTCTTCCCAGTATGAAACTAGTTGTAGGAAACTCAAAAGAAAAATAAATATTTGGTCTTCTTTCTAGAAAAAAAAAAATTGACATTTTCCCACACTTTGCTGTTAAAGTAATATAATGATAGATGTGGTGAAGAATATAATACTTTTTTCTTTGGAGACTTTTTAAATTTGATCAGATTGCACTGGAAAATGCAAATTTCAGAAATAATTGTAACATTCCATATTTAAATCACATGTGTACAGTGATATGACCTTAATGAAGATAATCAGTTTTATTTGGTTCTAATGCTTATAGCATAAGCAACCTATGCAGTCATGGTGGCGTGTGTATGTTTGTGTGTCTGTGACAGAAAGCTTGTAAGCACGATAACTCAAGAACGATACACTAGTTGTATGTCATATGTGATTCACAGATAGCTCATGGTCTGTAGATGTGACCTAATGGTTTTGGTGATGATCTCTTGCATATTAATGAGTAGGCGGGGCTTAATGTAAAAACTTGAAATGTTGATATTTTAACAACCGTATGTTTGTTGTATTTCATATGTGGTATAATTATGATGTTAGCTAGTGTGCACATGTTTATAGTATAAAAACACAACATTTCATTTATGTGCATAGTGGGCAGGGCTAATAAGATTTTGCTGAAAAGAGCCTGTAAACACGATATCTTAAAAATGGTAAACTCAATTCATGTCATTTTTGTTACACAGATAGCCCATGATCTGTAGATGTGCCCTATTGTTTTTTTTGGTGATGTCATGCATATTAATAGTAAGTAGGGCCTAATGTAAAAATCTTGAAATGCTCATATTTAAGAATCACATGTCTGTTTTGATTCATATTCGATATAATTATGTTGTTAGCTAGTGTGTATGTGTTCATTGTTTAAAAACGTTGAATTTCATTAATATGCCAAGTAGGCAGGGCTTAATATGATTTTGCTGAAAAGAGCTTATCTCAAGAAGAATAAACTTGATTTATGTCACATCAAATATTTCATGATATGCAATAACATAACACTTATTAGAAAAAGAAAAAAAAAGCATTGGAACTACAAATCTTTTTGGTTCTGTTTTTTATTTGTACATCGTTACTTGTAATTAGGTTGATTTTTGGACATTTAACAGTTGTCTGCCAATATTGCTTGTAGAATAAGTTTAGGGGTTGAGCATGCCCATCTGCTATGGGCAGTGAAAGGAACAACACAGGGAGGAAAATACTGGAAATTTTAGTTTATTGTGGAGTTAAATAAGCTCTGATTTGAGTAGAAATGACTGGTATCAGGCTAGGTTTGACATCACAGCCTCACTTTTCTTAAGATTGCTTGTGGAGATTTGTGAGATAATTTCTCAATTTTGCAGCTTAAAAATGCAGGGTGTGTTGTCAGATTAGTTAAGAAAACCAGCTGAAGCATCTGTGATTTTGCACACTAAAAGATTTTGAGAGAGCACATCAGTAAAATTACATTTAGTAGTTTTAAATAAAAGTACAATCATTGTCATACTTTGGCAATCATTCAAAAATAAGTGTGAGATAACATCAGCCCTCTAAACTAGAATTTGTTTACCAGTCATTTCAAGTCACATGTGACATCATTCATACTTAACCCTTACTCTACCACTCTGCGATATTATCATTATCGCAGTTTTCAAACCACCCTTTTCTAAAAATAAAATAGAGACTTTACCACAGTCCTATAGGAGTAATCTTGGTATCATTTTAAGTACTCTGATATTTCTTTCACAAAATGTAACTTTTTTATAGGGGCATATTACAGAATTTTGAAAAAAGTAGCTTGTAAAAGGGCAAAACTAAAAAATTGGCAAAAATTTTTTTGTTTTCCCTTTTAATTTTACAATAACTTCAAGATCACATTTTTTCTTCAAAATCAAACACTCAAATCCTATGGAAATGATATTATTGATTTCTGATCTAATTTTTATAATCCCTACCTGCAATCTTTTTTCTGAGAAATTTCTTTTAAAATAATTTCTGCCATTTTTGAACCGTTTTTTCCAAAAAATCATGTACCAAAATCGTACATGGCACATGCTTTGTTGAACCACTGTTTGAAAGTGCTTGTAATTTTCTTTCATTTGATATATTAAATACAAGCATACCCCCTCTTTTTGGACCCTTTTCCTATAATAATTAAATTTAACTACAGCATTTTCAATGACTATGTGGTGTAGTAGATATGAACGCGGCCAGCACCCGTGTGCACCAGGTTCAGTCTCACCTGACTTCTGCTTATAGTTTTTCTGCTGCAGTTTTCAGGGGCATTTGACTAAATTATTTTTGGTGTTTTTTTCTTCTTTCCTTTCTTTCTAAAAATTTTAGATTACATCATTGGAAAGGACATTTTATAAAAAATCTAAATATGTAACACAAATCTCTGTTTTTAATATTGACAAGAAGTTATATTTGTGCAAAGATTGGCCATTTGTTGACCAAATTTAGCCAAAATTTGCTTATTTTGCATGATTTTGTATAATATTTCCTAAATTGGCTTTCAATACTCAAAAGATAAATATCTTGGCTTCCATTCCAACCAAACTTGTTATGAAAGAAAATGAAAGGAATGTTGTCAAAAATGCATATGAAAAAAAGGTACAAAAATTGGGCTCACATTTTGAAAGTCCTGGTAGAGTAAGGGTTATTATCTTTTGCTTCTATACACATTCCCAATCTTGAAACTTATGCACCGCTACTAAAATAAAGGGGCTGCTTCTCTGCCTCTGTAGTGAGACTGCTATAAAATAGAGCTGATTCAAATGCAGAAAATTAATGGGCATTCTACTATAGACCTTTTTAAACTGAGTTTAGCCGAATGTGATTTCTTTAGTACTTTGACCAATCAAATGCTGGGGGAAATTTTCTTTGTTTCCCAACCAATCAGGTGCAGGTTTGAGGAAACAAATGTAAGTAGCAATACGTGCATATTTCCATTATGTATAACGCATGTATGATATGTGCACTTGAAAACATTTTTTCATATGCTTGGTCCCATACTGTGCATAAATTGTGCAGATGGCCAAGATTCCTCCAGTATTTTATTGGTCAATAAGATTCCTCCAGTATTCGATTGGTCCATTATGGACACGTGAATCTCGGCCATGATTTAAATTAGTTATCCAGAAATTTGCTGATTCAGATTTGAAATGGTCTATAATGTTTTTCTAAACACATTAAACTCTTAATATTTTCAACTGAACATCTAGTTTTTATTGTTAATTCTTCACCTAAATTAATAGCATACTAGTATCTATCAAATTGTAAAGGAAATCAGCTTTTGTGCTTATCATTTACCTATTATATTTTATGAGAAGATTCTTTCTAGTGATATTTTTGACATTCAATGGATATAATGAATGAGGGGACAGCTTTCCCATTTGTTTAAAATGCTTACCAAAAGATCACAAGAGTAAAATCAATCCACTTTCAAGATTAACGGTTTGCCTGTACCTCAACCTGAATTGACCTCTCTGAATATTGAAATAGGCCACGCCCACCATAGCAATGCAGTAAATAGGTGGGGCAAACAAATCTCAAATCTGCAATCGTGTATGACCAAGTTTTTAGCAAGAGTAATCAAAATTCCCAATTCATTGACATTTAGATGTTTTGTTCCTCTTGTTTGGTCTTGTCTGTGTGTGCCACAAATTTGTTCCATCTATGGCATTGACTGCATTAACCGGATCTGTAGAATTTTTAGCAAGAGTAATCAAAATTCCATTAGCTTTCTGGAAATTGTCCAAAACAGAAAGCTTTTCCATCGTTCCCTCACAGGAACCCCCATTGTTTTCTTTTCATGTTATATTTCAGATTTTTCAATTATTGTTTTCTTTTCATGGTAAAATTTTCTTTTTTCTCCAAAGCTTATGTGTGATTCTCTTCACATTAATATTTTACAAGAGATTTTTTTTTTTACCATTCCTTGATCCATAATCACATCAAGTGTTATATAAGCATGGGAAAGTTATGCTTTTGATTTAGTTAGACTAAATTAAAATAATTAATCAATTAAATAATTAATTAATCTAATTAATTCTTTATGAAAGTATTATGACTATCATAAAAAAAAAAAAAAATCATATTGAGGGCAATACAGGTGACATTATTTAGAAAAGTAGTCTTAATTGGCAGAAATTCAGTGCAGAGACTTTTAGAGAGTTAAATTGTAAAGGTTAACTTTATTCAGGCCAATGAAAAACTATACAATAAGGTAGATGCAGTGCTTTTAATATCCGCATCCTATTTAAGTCTTCACCTTTAATTGTGCCGTTCAGTACAAGAAAAAAACTCTTTTGTAATCTTGGTACTTTACTACTGTTAATTAAAATGATGATTATTATTTTAGGTTTAGTTCAGTCAGGGAGCTGTATTTGGGATTAAGCTCCTGGTTTAATTAATCAGACAAAAGACACACATAATTGTGAAGAAACTGTTTTGAT
Organism: Chiridota heheva; assembly: GCA_020152595.1. Classification (NCBI taxonomy): domain Eukaryota; kingdom Metazoa; phylum Echinodermata; class Holothuroidea; order Apodida; family Chiridotidae; genus Chiridota; species Chiridota heheva. The sequence goes on along the minus strand of JAIGNY010004575.1, from coordinate 2,600,229 downwards.
ATTATATTCATTTAGGAAATATCTTCAGTTTTAATAGTTTGACTTTAAAAAAAAAAAGATGGTGTATTGAGTCTACTATAGTTGTAAATTATCAGAAGCACAGGGTCATAATTTTGTATTTATAAATAACCTATGTCCCTCGGATGCTAAAATAACCATGACATCTGTCCAGTTTGTTAAAGAATATGATAGGTTCATAAGTTTAGGCAAATATTTCAGTAATTAGGGCAACATCATATTTGTCAATTTTCTTTTAGAAGAGTATATATCACGAAAGTATGTGAAACATTTTAGATTTTTTTATTTCCTACAATGCCATAGTTGTATAAAATTGTGCCATATATATTTTGTACAGTGGTAAAAAAGAAAAATCAAAATAAATCATGTTTCCCGTGTTTTTTGTGTAAGTTCAAACTAATTAGAAAAGTCAGATTTAAGTAGAGTGTGTATGTTTGGAAATTATGGAGGAATTATGTATGCTAGGAGAGTGTTAGATTTTTTAGCTGGAGATTTTAAGGTACTGTTGAGTTTACTCTCCTTCCTACCTCTGGAATGATCTAACCTCTCAGGCACAATTTGACCCTCGCTGTTGTGGTGCTGTTAAACTATCATTAAACAAACTGTTGAGTTTAATCATCATTTTGAGCATGCAATTTCAAGAAGAAATGAAAAAAAAAAATTGTAATTCTGAAAGATTATATCAAGAAAGAGAAAAACGTAAAAAAGACATCTAATAGTAATATCAGCGATACGATGCCCTCATAAATCATCAGCTTTTGACGGAAATTATCAGGGATCCACAATTTCATATCATGACATCATAATTGAAGTTGAACAGAAAGCTTCTACCCTTGAATTATCTGTAGTACATTTGGACATGATATAATAGTGGAATATTACTGAAAATCTTTTAAAAGTTATATCTCGGTGACAAACTATGATTTTTAATTATAATATCTCAATTGTGCACTTCAAGTCCTGATATTGATCATAAAATTAGTTGGTCTCTTTAGTTGGACATTCCACACATGTTTGTGATCCCTTTGGCTGAATGCTTTCAAAAGTGTTAATTATTCTTGTCTTAGATTGTTTATGTTTGTTTACTTATAGAGAAAGTGAAACATTTAATGCTCTTTTAATTTATCCAGGAACTTTTGCTTTAGATAGAGCAGCTTTAAGTTTTAAGTCAAGTTTTAAAGATAGTACTGTCAGATGTGTGTGTGTGTTTGTGCCTATAATGAAGACTTATGGAAAACACTGTGGGAAACACTGTGAAGCTTCGTCATTATGAATGACCTAAATACTTTCTCAGTGTGGACTTAATTGTGTGTAGGTCAGGCTTGATAACTTTCGTTTAAGCTGGTCAACCCACGAACAAATCGTTTCCTTTTCCTGATCCCTGGTAAATTTGACAAGAATTGATTTGACAATAAAAAAAACCAGAACGACTTCTTATAAGTGGTTTCCCCATCAGTTTTTGAGCAGCAGGGGGCACTATTTCAGAATAGATAAGTTGTATAGTAGGTAATAAGTACTAATAGACTTTCTGTAATTTGTTTGTTTTACTGTCTATTGTGTTTGGAGGGTTCTGTAATCAATCAATCTTATATTCTTTATATGTGCAATTCAAAGTTATAGAGTATGTACACATAACAGAGTTTCCAATAGTGCATGTTGTCATTTCATTTAGATTGTAGTTATTGTATTATACATTTCTTTTTAATTTGTATTGCAATCATATTTATCTTGAAGGAAATAATGTATTGGCATTTGGCCATGCAAATTGAGTAAACAGCTTCAAGTTGTAATTAAAGAGCAAAGTTCAAGCTAGTTAATACAAAAGAGTTAAATATTGTGCGAGCTTCACAATTGTAATTAAGATTGTTCTTAAGTTTCGATACGCAGGCAACAAGTTGAATTTACAGTATAATTTGTTTCCTTTCATGTATTGCGCAAAATCTTTTAGATGCATGAGACTTACTAATAAATGATTTGTTTGTTATTACATGTTTGAAATAGTATTAATAAGCTAAGTAGGGAGTGTATCAATTTTAAATGATGAAGACTAGGACAACAAACAATGGCACAAAAATTGATCAAAATAAGCTTCATCGCTTTCAAATTGACTAAAAACCATGGAAATGTTTGTTAAAATTTGTTCAATGGAGGTGATTTTACAGCTTTGGTCATAATGCCAGGTCTGAAATGGGAGATCTCTATTTCCTTCAAAAATTTGTAAGAATTCTTCTAATGTCAGCTTTTTTACATACACCACAAATTTTGCATATAATTAATTATTTGATCATATTTCAATCAATAGCAAAGTGAAGAAACCTAAAAATGTCATTTCAAAACAAAGATTTGAGTTCAAAGCATGTTTCCAAAAGTTGTGTGTATTTACTTGAAGCCATGCAAGCAATGTCCGTCGATATATTTCTTAAACAGCACTTGTTATAAATCCTTGTAGTTTCAAAATTATGACAAATCTTCCCCTTTCCTCCCTTCCCACTCCCATATAAATATTAGTTCTGTATAAAAATTGACTTAACCTCCATTGTGTTGTAAGCAAACTCTCTTCAGACAAAACAATTGTTGTATATTGTAATTATCTGTACTTTCTCATGTGAAGATGAGTGTAAATTATTAGTGTTATCTTTGACAATATTTTATTATTTTGCATTTTTCTCTTTGAACAACAGAAGTCCATTCCAGACTCGCCAGAGAAATCCAAAGTTGAAGAACCAGAGGAACGAAAGAAATCTCTACTCCCATGGTTTAATAGAGGTAAGAAAAATGGGTAAAATCCTAGCATTGCGGTACAACTCTAGCAAAGTGTGTTTCTTGTTATACAACTTTATTCCGTTATTGAAATAACTAAAAATATAAGAATTTTTGATGATTTTATCAATTTGTTTTAATTAATCATAAATGAGAATATTCTTGTTCAATTTTTGTGTTCAAAATGAAATTTTAGTACAAGAAAAAAAATTGATAATGTAAGAAACCCATGGTGAACGTGTTTCATTAAACTATATAGCAATTTAATTTGTACTACCGTATACTATGAATTTTCTGAAAAATGACTTTCTTTGTTTATCACCCAATCATGCCCATTGAAGAACAATTTATCAAGGAATGAATTCATAATAAAAGAAGTATACCATAGAAGATATATGATATCTACATGGTACATATTATCATGCTTGAAACATTTACTAAATCATCTATTTAACCTCCTCCTCCGGAAACTCTTTTCTCCCACCCTCTGCAGGAAAAGTGTTCTTTTCTTCTGGATACCCAGCCATGTTGGCATCCCTGGCAATGACAGGGCTGATACAGCCGCTAAAGGAGATTTAACCTCCTCCCTTCCCCTTTACCAAAACCCTGACATCAAACCGCTTTATAATAAATGTTCAACACATGCCATGGGAAACCTTATGGAACTTCCAAATTGATAACAAACTTATGTTATCCAGCCCAAATCCCGATCAAATCACCATCAACAACCTTTCTCGAATAATAAATGATCAACACATGCCATAGAATTGGTCAACCCACCTCACTCACTCCCACCTCCTTATTGGTTCCCCCAACCCCTCTGTAACAATTGCACTGCATCCTCACAATCCAACAGGCTTGCCCCTGTAATAAATTCCCAGAGCTCAACAACATGCCATGAGTTCTTCCAAAAAATCCTCCAGATAAAATAGTCTCCTTCCTTCAGCATGCATCCCTCTACAACCATATTTAATTCTCCTCTTCCACCCCCTCCACTTTGTTTTTGTTTTACCCATGCACCTCCTCTCTCGAACAGCTTTCTGGCTTTTGTTCTTGAATTTCTCTCACTTTCCCTGGTCTCTTTCCTACTAAATAAAATGATCTGACCATGGGAGGCACAATTTGACCTTCGTTGTCGTAACTTACTTATTAAGACAGATCAAACAAACAAACAAACATTTAAATGATCAACACATGCCATGGGAGCGAAAGGAGATTCGATAGAAAGTAACTTACTTATACAAGTCAGATCACCTAAGGAGAATACGAATAAACAATACTGTACGGGGAAAAAGGGGTGTCATAAAAGAAGGTGGGCATCAAAAATGAGTGGGGTCAATAAAGAGAATGTGGTGTCAAAAAGGGGAAAAATCAATGAGCACTATAATGAAAGCTAAAAGCTAGATCCATCCGAGCCATTAGGCTCATTGGTGCTTATCCCTGGTTTCCATGGTGCAAGCGGATGACTTCTCCCGGACGGGATGCCAGTTTATCGCAGATTAACTCCCAGCAGTGCTGGTACTCATTTACAGCTGAGTGGACCGAAGCAAGTAGAGTAAAGTGTCTTGCTCAAGGACACAATGCAGTGTTTATGATGGGAATCGAACTCAGTTCTTCTCGAATACGAGCTTGACTCCTTAACAACTGAGCCACAGCACCTCAATGAAAGATTGTTCAATAAATACTTTTTATAACTGTGCGTGAATGAATTTATGTTTTTGATTGTTTTATTGTTCTCTGTATATTGTTCCATAAATCAATTGCAGTGTAAAGATAGGATAACTGTTCTTGTATTAATTTGGTGGCGGTTTGGGCACTTATCGTGTTTTTTCATGATTGGCAGAAATAGGCATAAAAGAATACCTGATTTTAAGAGCTAGTGACCTAGAGCATTTGACAAGTTGTTGAAAGCCATGAAATCATCTCGTCAAAATTCACGAAGAATTAACCACTGAACAACTTTTTGAATTTTTAGACAATTAAAGAAATATGCAAATTAAGGTGCTATCAGGGGAATGGATCTTCAAAGAAATACAACTTTAAAATCAACTTGATTACCTAAACAAGGAAGAATACATTTATTTAATTGTGATTGCTCACTGACAAAACTTTGAAACTGTTCTTATTCTTGTTATTTTCAGTAATGTATAAAGGAAATATTCCTTGTGTCACTTAGATTTCATTTAAAGACAAATCTTTGAAATCTTTCAAATGAAACATCTTTCTTTGTAGAGCATGATGTCACATACTTCCTATTGTCTTTAAAGACGGACATTATATACCATTGAACTTCTTTATTCTTACAAATTCTAAGATATATAAGTCTTATTATTGTGATAATATGTGAAATGTTTTTCTCTTATAGGTCGGAAGCAAAAAGGTGGCTCAGTGAGGGAGAAGGATACAGTGATGGAAGGTGGTACGCATGTCCTTTATCTTTTCCACAGCATGCTGTTGTAGCACTGGTTTGCATGGCAAGGATATGGTACCAGTAGTATAACCATAAATGAGTACCCACTGTCCAAAATCTATTTGGTGATATCTTTACCCATCAAACTTCTGACCAACCATGATGCCCCAAAAGAGAACCAAAATCTGTTACACTTCAGTTCGGGTGAACCCCTAAAAGGAGTCTTTCATGCTAATCCCTGCTTCCACGGGTTGACCATTGTGCAATTCAGCAACCATTCGACAGTTGAAACATACGAATCGCACACACATCTCAGCTGCTTACTATCTTCAATTCGGTCTTTTTCAAGTCTGCATTATGTGTGACACTGTGAGTGTGATCACCTACTGACTGACCGATCGTAAAGGAATAAACAGTGCAATTTGAGATTAACTAAACCAACTGCTTAAGTTTTATTTATGATTTGATTAGGCCCTAACGTCTGAACGTTACTCGCCAGTACAGACAATGGGTGAAACAGAATGACACGAATGACAATATATATTACACACAAGCCTGCAATGCAAACAGTCCAACGTACACTCTACGCACATGATGGCTGTAACTTAGCGTTAGTTACGGTCAATAGGCCAACGTTAGAATACGTTTACTGTTCAGACAGAACATCACATACGAAAGTCACAAAGGAACTGATATTTCACTGCATTAAAATGATTTAAATGAACGCGTTTTCCATGAGGTTACGTAAATAACAACAAAATTTACGCGAAGAACAAATTTAATGTAAGAATGTATATGAAATAACCCTTTAAGTTTGTAATTTCTTGAACACTGACAATCGCAGTAAAAGAAGAAAAGTTGATGTTTAGTCAACACAACGCAGATGTTAGCACAGTACACATTATTCGCAACAAACCTAAGCAGATCAAACATAGGTCATGCCATATATTGGCTCTTTTTTTTAAATCGGACTGGTAAACCTATCAAAAGGTACTGGATAAAAGGTAGCTAACATGTTTCCCTCCTAATTCCATGTACCTCTCACACTTCAGCAAACGCCGTCGTAGTTCACAAAATGATTTTACTTCGTCACTCTGTACAAAGTGTATGGACGAAGGAAATTGCATGATGGGTAATGGCTGCCTCCATGGCCTAAAAAAACCCTTCTTCGAGGGGTTTTATCGAGGACTAAAAGGAGGGGTTCACCCGAACTGCACTTAGTAACTTAAAATCGTAATGGGGATTTTTTTTTATATCTGCGATCTGCACAATTCCACATCAATTATTTTTTTCATATTGATGCTTAGAGACTTTAAAATGCACCAGAGGTCTTTTTGTGTTGGCTCCAATATCAAAACATTGAGGATCTCTGACAGGGAATATATCATTTTGAATGAAAATTGTGTTTATGGCCCCACCAATCATATCCATGAGGGCCAAAATGTTTTTATGGCCCCACACATATCCAAAAGGGCCATTTTCTATGGCCCCACACATATCTGTGAGGGATCAAATATGTTTTATAACCCCCATCATACCCAAAAGGGCCATTTTGTTTTTATGGCCCCACCCATCATATTCACGAGGGCCCGAATGTTTTTTATATGGCCCCACCCATCATATCCATGAGGGCTGAAATGTGTTTTATGACCCTGCCCATCATATTCAAAAGGGCCATTATGGTTTTATGCCCAAACCATATATCCATGAGGGCCCAAATGTGTTAATGGCCCTATGCATTATATCCAAAAGGGCCATTATGTTTTTATGGCCCCACCCATCATATCTTCTCAACCTTCCCATAGCTTCCCTCTCTCCCCACAACTCAATTGCCAAGCTTTTCCAGAAAAACCCTCCTGATAAAATTATTTCCTTCCTTCATCAATCATATTTAGTCCTCCTTTCCACCCCCTCTCTGTCTACTTTTTTTTTGTCACCCTCGATCCCAGCTTTCTGGCTTTTAGTTCTTGTGTTTCTCTCAATCTCCCCTTTTTTTTCTTTCCTTCCTATCTCTGAAATAATCTAACCTCTCAGGCACAATTTGACCCTTGCTGTCGTGGTGCCATTAAGCCCTCATCAAACAAACAAACCATCATATCAACGGGGGCCAAAAGACCTCTGTTACACCACTGTATTGTATCCTATTACATAAATGCCATTCATTGCATGTTGCACCCTGTTTTGAAGCGACTGCAGGGAGATATGTCTTTAAAGAAATGTTGGATAATATGACTAAATCCTAAAATGAAATAAGCAGGGAAAATGTTTTGAATTGCATTTTGAGAGAAATGATTACAAAATTTCAGCATTTTTGCATTTATACTTGGAATTTGTTTTCTGCTGTATGGTTTCTCCTTTCATTGATATGACAATACCCCTCCCCCCCTCCCCTCCCCTTAAGTCCTTATTATTGCATAATCTATATCTGCTGCTGGGTTCATTTTTGTTGGTATGAAGTTAGAACATACTGCACTTGATTTGCACATTTTGCCATTCAGTAAAGAGAAAAATGTGTAACCAAATCTGTTGATTAGCCAATTTTACACAAGGTCGTTATTTATGTTTAATTGTTTTAAAATTGATTGAAAACCATAAGAAAGCAAAACTAGAACATCAATGATGGTAGTGGCTCAACATATATTTTGGGATAGGTATTTGCTTGTTTTTGTGAGTGGCTTGTTAATCTGAGTAGGTTGGGGGATTGTTACGGAAAACCATGAAAAAAACAAACATGAAGCTAAAATTGACTAATTTACAGATTTAAGACATCAATCTGCAATATGTTATGCAATTTGTGTTGTTATGACACAGTCACCTTTGTATTTTATTGCTTAAATTTTTGATGTTTGATTGTATATTATAATTGTTTGAATGGGTGCAGCAAATTCATTGTTAGACTTTACCATTCCCCTCAATTCAATACGAATAAATCTCACAATAAATATTCGGTCTTCATACCTGCAGAATCGTGGATTTCTGCAGGTGCTTTTTTAAGACTCCAGCCCTTGGCAAGTAACTAATACCACCACGCCCATCATAGAATCTATGCAATCAGGAACTAATTGGGTTTTGAAGGATGATTAAATCATGGGGTTGGTAGTATTTGTCTAGGTGTATCGTTTGCACACCAATAATGAAAGAAATGGACTGGAAATTTATAGCCTGAGTTATTCATCATGTCTAGCTGGAATATAAATTTTCATTATCATCAGACTCTAAAGTAGGAAAGAAGTTTAAAGAATAAAATAAATATTTTGGGTTGTCTCCCCAGTCATACATCACACATTATGTATACTTTTCAGATTCCTCAAAATTTCATAAGTCATAACTTTTAAACTAAATGAGTTATTTCTGAAATTCCAAGACTGTGCTACCCACAATACCAACCTGTGTTTACCACAGCTATTAACCCTTACTCTACCACGCGGCGATATTATCGCCGTTTTGGGTGCCCCGTCTTTGGCCCCGCCTTCCGAGCGCATTTTCAAAACAGTGCTGGTAGAGTAAGGGTTAATCAACCCGCGACATATGCGCCAACCCGAAAATATAGGCAGCATGAACCCGGTGGGCGGCCCAGCGGGTCCCAAAAGCGGAAGGGGCCCGACTTTTCTGCCTGGAAGACAGAGGACCCTTCAATAATCATGCCTTGATTAACCCTTACTCTACCACGCGACGATATTATCACCGCTTTGGGTGCCCGCCTTTGGCCTCGCCTCCCGAGCGCATTTTCAAAACAGTGCTGGTAGAGTAAGGGTTAATCAACCCGCACATATCGCGCCAACCCAAAATATAGGCAGCATGAACCCGTGGGCGCCCAGCTGGTCCCGGAAGCGAAGGGGCCCGACTTTTCTGCCTGGAAGACAGAGGACCCACAATAATCACGCCTTGATTAACCCTTACTCTACCACGCGCGATATTATCGCCGTTTTGGGTGCCCGTCTTTGGCCCCGCCTCCCGAGCGCATTTTTAAAACAGTGCTGGTAGAGTAAGGGTTAATCAACCCGGGACATATGCGCCAACCCGAAAATATAGGCAGCATGATCCCGGTGGGCGCCCAGCGGTCCCGAAAGCGAAGGGGCCCGACTTTTCTGCCTGGAAGACAGAGGACCCTTCAATAATCACGCTTGATTAACCCTTACTCTACCACGCCGGCGATATTATCACCGTTTTTGGGTGCCCGCCTTTGGCCTCGCCTCCCGAGCGCATTTTCAAAACAGTGCTGGTAGAGTAAGGGTTAAACTCTGTACTTCCATAGACCATAACAATACTATTTTGTAACACAGCAGCCACAATTGATGCACAGCACACTTTGTTAACAATACATTATTCACAGACGATGTAAAAAAGTATTGCAAACATTGTTGCGTTTGATATTCATACACAAATGTGTTGTACACCACAGTCAAACAACATCAGCAAGTTGCTTTAATTAGCCTAAGTAGTTGTATTGTCACGGACCCACAATTTGACCACAGTTTAAGAACACTCTGCAAGGATAAGGTCCTACTTCCATTTATTGGGGTAGGGTTGTAGGAAAAATATTATTCTTATAACTGTCCCCTTGTATTCCAACTGAATTAATGTCATCACACATTGACGGTTATTCATTCATCCCTGATCTCATGATTCAAGAAAATTTGAATAATATTTGTAACTTTGCTACAAAATATTAAGATTGAGAATGGAAGACAGATCTCAAATGGTTTACTTTGTATTTATTTGTATTTTGATTTGATCAGCAAAGTCCCCAGCAAAAAAGAAGTACCCAAACACTTCACCAGGTATGATGTCTGTTTTGTTGAATTTTCACAGTGAACGCAAAGTGTGTACTGCTGTCATTTAGTTTATGATAGTCTCAATAGTTTGTCATGAGATCGTTATCATTGCCATTTTGTTCTTCATAATTTGGATCACTACCATTACATACACTGTGAAGAAAATTATGGTCAACTCAGTAATGTTATAAGTAGTATTTTGGGAATAAGTTTGTTCATTTTCCCATGCATCAATTATGCCATCATAACAAACCTTGCCATCCATACTATATATATGCCATTGCACTATGTACACCATGCCACTATATATACCATGCCACTTTATACACCATGCCACTTTATACACCATGCCACTATGTACACCATGCCACTATATACATCATGCCACTATATACACCATGCCACTTTATACACCATGCCACTATATACACCATCCACTATATACATCATGCCACTATATACACTATGCCATTATATACACCATGCCACTATATTCACTATGCCACTATATACACCATGCCACTATATACACCATGCCACTATATTCACTATGCCACTATATAGACTATGCCACTATATTCGCTATGCCACTATATACACTATGCCACTATATACACTATGCCACTATATATGTTATGCCACCATAAACACTGCTACTGTATGCCTCTGTAATGTCTCTCTGAAACATTTTCAAAAAGGGACCTTTATTGAAGAATCTATCTAGAAATGCAATCAAATTAACAGCTCTCCATAAAATGTACCCACTAAGCTCCTCATTTCACCTCTTGAAGTAATCCCTCATTCAATCCATTTCATCGCAGAACTTTACCACTATGAATCCTTTAAATTTCCTTGCATGTATTTGTCATATTAATGATCTATGGATTTGTCATATTAATCATCTGTAGACTGGTAGCAACAATAGACAATACGCTATAAACCATGCAAATACCAAAAATTACATCAAGATCATTGACCAGTTGACAGCATTTTGAATGTTAACGCCTTATCATGAAAATTTATGCAAATTTTATTTCAACTTTGTAACAACGACATGGGAAAACCTATGAATTTCCTTATATTAAGTTATATCTTTCATACCTTCCCAACAGTAATAGTTTGTAGGAGAACACAGTCTGGTGATCCAAAATTTAGGACAGAAATTTAAAGAATTACGTTAAATATTTTAGGCTCCTCTTTCATACATAACAACTGTTCCATACATTAAAGGAATATTCCCATGGTTTTTAAAGGAATATTCCCATGGTTTTTAAAGGAATATTCCCATGGTTTTTAAAGGAATATTACCATGGGTTTTTGTAAAATTTTATTTGAAAGAGCATAATTTTAGTGCTAATTTGGTACAAAAATCAGGTTGATATCATATTCCATTCAAGAGATATGGATTTTTAAAGATTTCCCAATTGCATTTCAAAGATTTTTTACAGTGTGATGAATTCGTGTTTGATGATGTCATAGAGACAATTCCATTGCAAATGTTTATGTATTTTTTGAATGTTAATTGGTTGTTTTTGTATGATTAAAAACAATTTTCAAAAGTTCTTGAAGTTGTATATAAATAGTAGAAAAAGTTATTGAAATGTAGATAAATATCTAACTTTCGTGAATTTATTTTTCTAGTAAGATTTACTAATAAAAGTATGATAGATTTTAATGAAATACATCAACTTTGTGGGAGAATGATAAATATGAGCCTTTTCTTATTCATTTATTGGCATTTTTGTTTTGTTTTGTTTTTTGTGAAGCTTAAAATTTGAATATCTCCTGGTAGGAATAACATATCAACATGATTTTTGTACTAAATTGTTTCTAAAATGTTTCTCTTTCTTATGAAAGGCTACAAAAAGCATGGGAATGTTTCTTTAAAAATTCTTCAAACTTTGATCAGCCATAACTGCTTTTGATGTAATTTAAAGACTATTCTGTAGAGATTTTAAAGCTCTTTCTGCTGAAATTAAACCTCTACTTACCCATATACCTTTATCTTTAAACTGAACTACTCTCTTAGTCATACAACAACAAAAAATAGCTCTCAGTCATACAAAAAATAGCTAAAGCATGAGATTTTCATTTTTTGGAATTTCATTTTTTCATATGATAAAGACAAATTTTAAAACCAAAGAGGTGAAAAAACTATGTTAATATTTTATTCTGTTAGAAAATTTTAAAGATTTTTATTTTTGGACAAAATGTGGTATATTTGCTGCATCTGTGATATCATATTGGCAATTTTATTTAGAGAATCTTTTTTTTTTTAATTGATGTGGATGTTTTCTGATAGAAATTGTGATGTACCTAAAAAAATAAGAAAATGTTGTCTTGTCAATTATACATTTCTCTCTCTCTACAATTAACCAAAAAAGTTGTTTGATAACATGAAAAATGTGATTCAATATATAAAGGAAGGAATACATTAGAATTGTGCTAAAGGTTTTATTCTGTTCATGGAGTTTTGAACAATAATTTTCTACTTTTTAAATTGTTGTAACTTTTAAACAGAATAAGATATTAACATTTTTTTTTTCTTCACCACTTTTTAATTTTTCTATATTTTCTCTATCATATATAAGAAAACAAAAATCCATTGGAATATTCCTTTAAGTTAATTAATAATTACACTATCTACTCATTTACAAATGATCAACCTTAGCAGCATCTACTCTTTCCTCTCAAACCAGCTGTGCTTGTACACCTTTTATATTACCTTCTTTTAAATTGCACCATTGGTATTTCACCTCTCTGGTACTATATAATTTTGACGTGAACATGCCGACAGTTCTCAACCATTGTTATAAAATACTTGTTGTCAGCTTTATTACACTTTAGAGGAGAAACATTTTTCAAAAATATGTTTGATATCAATCCTGCCTGAAAATCTTATGCAGGATATTCATGACTGCATCTAAATAATCCATTTTCCAATCATGTTTATCCTTTCCAGAATCTAAATTCTACGTAGGTTCGCCCAATTACCAAAGGAGCATGTCATCTGGCGAGGCAGATTTCACCAAGTCAGCAGCCAGAATGCAATCACCCACCAAACAGGTAAACATTATCCTTATTTTCTGTAATTTTATTTCTGAGTACTGTATAGAGCATGTCTAGCATGTTTTTTGGTAAACTACTTATTCAAAAGATGCACTGGTGCAAAAGGGGAGAGTACAATTTGCTTCACTCCCACACATATTAAGCACGTTTTCATTCTAGATGTGGGGTTAATGAACCTTTTTTAAGTTTTGTCATATGGAGTTTCTTATTTTTTTTATAAACAATAAATAAAAAATGTTTCAACAAAATATTGTTTTTGCAAAAAAATAGCAAGAAGTTAACCCTTACTCTACCACGTGGCAATGTTAGTAGCAACAAGTTAACCCTTACTTTATTACACAGGGTTGTTAGTAGCAACAACTTAACCCATACTCTACCACGCGGCGATGTTAGTAGCAACAATTTAACCCTTACTCTACCACGCTGCGATGTTAGTAGCAACAACTTAACCCTTTACCATGGGCGATGTTAGTAGCAACAACTTAACCCTTACTCTACCACGCAGCGATGTTAGTAACAACAACCTAACCCTTACTCTACCACGCGGCGATGTTAGTAGCAACAACTTAACCCTTACTTCACCAAGCGGCGATGTTAGTAGCAACAACTTAACCTCACTCTACCACGTGGCGATGTTAGTATCAACAACTTAACCCTTACTCTACCACGCGGTGATGTTAGTAGCAACAACTTAAACCTTACTCTACCACGCGGCGATGTTAGTAGCAACAACTTAACCCTTACTCTACCACGCGGCGATGTTAGTAGCAACAGCTTAACCCTTACTCTACCACGCGGCGATGTTAGTAGCAACAATTTAACCCTTACTGTACCATGTGGCGATGTTAGTAGCAACAACTTAACCCTTACTCTACCACGCGACGATGTTAGTAGCAACAACTTAACCCTTACTCTACCACGCGGCGATGTTAGTAGCAACAACTTAACCCTTACTCTACCACGCGGCGATGTTAGTAGCAACAACTGAACCCTTACTCTACCACGCGGCGATGTTAGTAGCAACAACTTAACCCTTTAGTAGCTAACCAAGCCTTACTCTACCACGCGGCGATGTTAGTAGCAACAACTTAACCCTTACTCTACCACGCGGCGATGTTAGTAGCAACAACTTAACCCTTACTCTACCACGCGGCGATGTTAGTAGCAACAACTTAACCCTTACTCTACCATGTGGCGATGTTAGTAGCAACAACTTAACCCTTACTCTACCACGCGGCAATGTTAGTAGCAACAACTTAACCCTTACTCTACCACGCGGCGATGTTAGTAGCAACAACTTAACCCTTACTCTACCATGCGGCGATGTTAGTAGCAACAACTTAACCCTTACTCTACCACGCGGCGATGTTAGCGCCGTTTTGGGTTTTCCATCTTTGACTTCACCTCCCAAGCGCATTAAAAAAAAAGTGCTGGTAAAGTAAGGATTAAGCAGATTACAGGCCTGATAGAATGCTGGACAAGTGTTTTAAAAGAAGATGCATTTGTGTTTCTGTTCTGATATTTTTTATACTGAGGTAGTAAATGATAAGTGGTAGTGGTAGTGAATGGTTTTTTCATTGATGTGATTTGCATTTCTTATAGTGTTAAGATATTTTTGCCTAAATTATGTTATATTTGAATAGTTATGTAGGTTTCCTAAATACAGGCACTGTTGTCAATAAGCTGAGACAAATTGTTGAACAATTTGGGACTGATCTTTAAGTTGAGACCAACTTTGTTTTGAATAACATAATTTGTGATTGAGTCCTGCTCCAACCAAGTAACTAAGTGAAGTTTTATGTTTGAATACTATCAGAGCTTAGTGTCTCCCTGTAGACAGTAAGTGGATTAGATGTAGAAAAGGAAATATCTGGCAAAATTTGATCTTTAAAGGAAGTTAAATTATATCAATCTCAAATTTGAATATCCAATTGCATAGTGTCCCAAGGGTCCGAATATTTAATCTCTATTAGTGTCACAGTTTGCTAAATCTCTGTATGTAAATATTTCTTTCAAACTAAGCGATACTATTGTGTTTTTCCAATGAAAACTTTAAAGAAAAAAAATTAAACTGTGGCTTACTTTCTTCATGGCTTTCTAATAGATATTACAAATTAATGGTTTACTTGCTGAATATCAATACTTGTGCTTTGTGCACTCTTTAAAAGATAACTAGTAAGTGGGTCAATGATATAGCTTCCTCTTCATGTGTTGCTTAGATAGAATGGCAATGATTAGGTCAACAGATCTATTAGTGAAAAACTTTCAGTAACTGTACTATTGCATGCAAGAAAAGTATTTGTTTTTCATAAATGGTCACTTTCAGCAAATTCTTCTTCAACATACATCATGCACACAGGATAAGTAGATATTGCATTCGTTTCCCTATTGTAATGCTCATAGGCACATGTGTAAACACATAGTCATACATGTGTATAAACACATAGTCATGTTTATAAAAACATAGGCATGTGTACAAACACAGGCCTTTATATAAACATATTGCCATTTGTATAAGCACATTAGCATTTGTAGAAACACGTAGGCATGTGATAAACACAGACATGTATATAATCATAAAGGCATTTGTTGTTTAAACACATAGGCATGTGTATAAACATGGCATGTGATAAACACATAGGCATATGTATAAACACAGGCATGTGTATAAACTCAGGCATGTGTATAAACACATAGGCATGTGATAAAAACATGCATGTGTATAAAAACAGACATGTTTAAACACTTAGGCATTGGTATAAACACATAACATTTATATAAACACATATGCATGTGTATAAACACATTTAATCTTTATCTTGTTCAGATGGTAGATGCAATGCCAGGTTTCCGGGTGGTGTTCCCCAACAACCAGTGCATAGATGTCAAAGTGTCCCCCAACAAGACCATTTTGACCTTCTGTTTCCCCTGTGTGAGGAACACGGCTTGACCTTTCAGACAGCAGAAATATTCATCATGGAATCCAAAGAGGTATTTACTCACAATTACTCTCATTGACCATCGCATTACTTACCTTAATTTTGCTCTGTAATTTTTGATAATTGGATTGTTTATACATGTAGATAGGCCCCCATGCCCTCTAGCTCTGGCCCTGAGATCAATTTGCATATTTTAGGCCTGTTAGGTCAAATAGCAATGGCCGACTGTAATGGTCATATAAATAGTAAAGGGTATTGATTTGGCTCTGTGGTGCTGAGTATGATATAGTGTGCATTCAGCATTAAATGCATCATTAAAAAAAAAAAAAATATTGCCAAATTGCTGGTTTCACCAAATTGTGGCAGGTCATGCTTGTAGACAATGCTAAAACTATATCAATGGTTCATATTACCTATGGTGAAGGGAAACAAAACCAGTGTCAGTGGGTTCTTGATTCGATTGATTGATCAAAGAAAAGTTAATTTATTTAGTGTGATTCTTGTTTGTTTCCTGTTAGTGTGTGGGTTATAAGATGTAAAGCAGGGGGAAAGTGACACATAAAGATTTAAAATTAAGGCAAAAACTTGAAAAGCTAGACAAATAGGCAAAAGGCAACAGGTCTTAAAATAGAATCAGTGTGCAGTTATGCTGATTGTACAATTGTGTTGATTGCCTGAGAAAAAGATTTTGATTTGTCTACTTTGATGTTACTTGGCAATTTGGGTGTTGATTTTTTGGGAAATATTAACCGTTACAAGTCATTCATTTCTTTCTCCTTCCTATCTAAGATAAATACTTTTTCATGATTTTTTGTGTGGTTTTAAACATAAAAGGTTTTGATCAGAAAATTCAGCGTTATCAGTATAGCTGTGAAGCTCAAAACAGGGTTATGAAGCTATTTTGCTGCCTCATGATTATTATGCTGTCCATTTCAGCTCTACCTAATTGCATTGCAGCTTATGATGACCCCTCATTCCTGAATTATATTCTAATGATATATATGTCAATAAATAGGCAAAGCTCAACAATCATTTGGAAACAAAAGTAATTCTGTGCTATGCTGCTTGAACAAAGTAAACTTCTAAAACTTTGTTATGGGAATTGTTTCTGTTTCTACCAACATGTGTTCATGCATCACACAATATGGTACATTTTGATAATATACACAACATTTTGTGTATACAGCACATTTTGCCTACCATGTTATTCAGCTTAAGTGCGTATTGCTGATGTTTTTGAAATCCTATTATGTCAATGTTGACAGTTAATTGGGTAATTTGATACAACTTAAAACTGTTTGCTGGTAGGCAATTCGCAATATAGCTCTCTGTAGGAAGTTGTCAACATTTTAATGCTTGAGTGCTTTAGTACTTGTAAGTGGATGTTGTAATATGACATACCAGCCAGTAGAAGCATAGATATATATTTTTTCAACCACGTTGAGACTTGAGACAAATACATTGGGCCACAGATACAAACTTAATCTGGTAGTGCTATACTTCCTAGTACTAACCTGTTAAATAACCATATACTAAGACTGGTCGTGAGAATCATTTAAATTCTCTTTGATTTTGTTGAAGGATTGGGCAGATTTTGTTGACTAATTTTTCCTTTACTGGCATAGAGATTGATTGTTTAAGAGACCAGCTTTAAATGTGATTGTTATGGTCTTTGAGCATGTACTAATATTTTGTTCTTATAACACATATTTATATTGTATCCTGTAATATAGATTACCCTTGACATAACTCCCATAGGGGTCTTAATGAAATGTTGTAAAGGGGAAAGCATCCATCCATATTTGCCACATTTTAGCATTGTTTTAAATCACTACCTCAACAAAGTTTCAACTTGTTGAGATGACAAAAAAAATTTCCCTGCAATTGAATTTCTTAGACAGTTATTGAACTTTAAGATACGTGACTGAAACTATAGTTTTTCATTCATCTGCTTAAAGCTATGTTGATTCTATTGATTAAATTTACAAACAAGATGATGACACAGTAGTATTTTGTGCTTGATTTATTGAACAAATATTTTTTTTGCAAAAGAATAAAAATGAACTGGGTCAAGTTGAGCTATGTTGTTCATAAAGCTCCTGTACTGTTTTGAAAGTATTTGTTGGTCGCAAAGCCACATTTTTCTGCTTTGTTGTTGTTCTGCAATCTTGAACAAAATTAGTGGTCACACTCTTAAGCCCCCTTCTCATTGTCAAAGAGGATCATAATCTGGTGCACTTTCAATTTCAAGAAAATTAGAATAGGTAGAAGGGAAAAATGGACCACAATTTAAGATTGTAGGTTTCATGTGATTTTTTTTTTTGTATCAATAATTCCTAAATGAAAATTCTGTGTTTCCAGGAGTTACATTTTGGGGAGAAAAAAAAAAAAGGAAAAGGAAATTATGCAGTTATCCCAGTGTAGCTTGATATTAATGTCTGTATGGTTGTTATTTAGAGTGCTACATATTGCTGTGAACCTGTAAGTTAAGTTTTGCTGTGATAGTTTTATATTCATCATTCAGTAAAACATCTTTTACAGCATTGTGAAACAGCATCTGTCGAGTCTGGGGAGATGTCAAAGGTATCGCATGGAATTACCTCACATTTTATTAGAATTGTTTAGCATTGCATTTGCCTCTCTTGGTAGTTTCATTCAGCCGTAGTTCAAAGATTACGCTCAAGGGAAGGATTAGGGGTTAGACAGCACCTTGCATATTTTTTATGAAGTAGTTAGCTTTAGGTTTTATCACTCTGTTCAAATGATCACTCAGTTAAAAAGTGAGGACTAACAGAAAATGTTCACTTTGTTTCTTCATGCTGAACTTGAAGAATAATATTGAGGCAGAGTGTTTATATGCATATTTAATGCACGGGGCAAAGGACTTTGGCCCGAGTGGAATGGTCGACTTTAGGAGGGTCATTCGCGAGTACAAAGTCCTTTTAACCAAAACATTAAAGTTTTTATACAATTTCGTGTTAGATTGTTTAAAATGCATAAAAAAAAAACTAAAAAGAACGAAAAACGAAAAAAGTTACTTTTTTTTTAAATGGAATAAAGCAAATAATCATAGTTATGTATTAATTTGATTTAATGCACGGGTCATAACAATGCAAATACTCCATAGAATTTGTTATAAACTTTTTTAGTGAAAAGATGAATGCATTATTCATGATATAGGGTTTGATTGATCTGAATATTCATGTGAGAGATGATCACATGCAAGAGAAATGTTTTCAAATATTCTAGGGACTCGAGAATAACACAACCTCACTTTTTGGCAGCACCATTTTAAAGGATTAGTTCAAGGGTCAAGCAAGTCCATGTTTTATGAAAGAGGACTTCAAAGAAACAAAATGGTGAAGAAAGCAATCAAATTTCTCATTCCGTTAAAGGGATATTTAAGTTTTAAAGTTTGGTATTATTTGTGTAGAAACGATTGAAATCAGACTAGTTGTGAAATCACAGCCTCCGGTTCCTCAAAGTCTTTATGTATCATATCGTATTTTGTTCTGTGATTTTATGGCTTGAAAACCCTTACATATGTCAAGAAAGTAGTAAAATAGAACCTAAGAAGGGTAATTATAATTTACCACCTGAAGAACGTTTTAGGAAAACTTATTCAAATAGTAAAAAAATTAATTAAATTTTCTTTGAAATACATTAGTAATTGTGGAGAATGTGAGGATGTGGGCACCAACCTTCCATAGTAGACTTACTAAACCAGTCATTTCTACACAGATAGGAAAGAGCTTTAAACTTGAATATCTCCCTAATGGAATTATATTTTTTATTGAATACTTTTTTGACCATTTTGTTTCTTTTGAAGTCCTCTTTCATATAAGATGGACTTGCCTGACCCCTGAACTAATCCTTTAACCACTGCACACTTTCTTTGTTTATTGTTACAGTTCTTGCATTTAGCTGCAAATTATATTTAGACAAGACAAATCTCCTGTAAGCAATTGTTATAATTCACTTCTCAACCTTTAAGACCTGTTTTTACTGTTAGGTTAAATATGGGTATATGGATAGGTTGAAATCTTGTATGCTCTGGAAAGAGCTTTGAATTCTGAACAGAATATTCTTTCAAAATGCTCTTCTTTTGTTATCATGGGAAAATGATGCTTGTTTGTCACAAACAGTTCTTTTAGTTTCTTATTTGTTCTTTTTAAAAAGATTTTTGCTAATTCCTATGATTGGTATTGTCAGCCCTGATAAATTGAAAAGGTACAGTCAAACATGAGTTATTATCTCTATGGGTAGGGCTCCCATTGGAAAGGTACAGTCAAACATGAGTTATCATCTCTATGGGTAGGGCTCCCATTGAAAAGGTACAGTCAAACATGAGTTATCATCTCTGGATAGGGCTCCCATTGAAAAGGTACAGTCAAAGATGAGTTATCATCTCTCTGGATAGGGCTCCCATTGAAAAGGTACAGTCAAAGATGAGTTATCATCTCTATGGACAGGACTCCTATTGAAAAGGTACAGTCAAACATGACTTATCATCTCTATGGATAGGGCTCCCATTGAAAAGGTACAGTCAAACATGAGTTATCATCTCTGGATAGGGCTCCCATTGAAAAGATACAGTCAAACATGAGTTATCATCTCTATGGGTAGGGCTCCTATTGAAAAGGTGCAGTCAAACATGAGTTATCATCGCTGGATAGGGCTCCCATTGAAAAGGTACAGTTAAACATGAGTTATCATCTCTGGATGAGCTCCCATTGAAAAGGTACAGTCAAACATGAGTTATCATCTCTATGGAGAAGGCTCCTATTGAAAAGGTGCAGTCAAACATGAGTTATCATCTCTGGATAGGGCTCCCATTGAAAAGATACAGTCAAACATGAATTATATCTATGGATAGGGCTCCCATTGAAAAGTCAATATACCTACAATGCATGACTACATCATATAGTAACACAAGTCTTCCCTGGTTTGGCGGCAATTTTCCACAAGAAATTATGTAAAATCAAATTGTTAGAAATATTCTTCTGGGATAAATCTCTGAATTTGTAGTGAAAACAGATTGCATTCAGTGATGGACTTTGTGTAGGCTGATGGGTACTAGGGCATAAATCTCTTTTTCCAGTCAAAAATATAGCAACTCAGTTTGCCAGTAATACTCATAGATTAAGTTTTACACAGGTAGATGCAATGGTAATTATAATCGCTATTACTTCAATACATTTGTATTTAATGTTTGGCACACTGCCTATGCTCTGCATTGTCAGCACACACCTACTTTGTTCATCAAAGTTTGACCTGATAGAAAGGAATCGTTGATCTGCCACTTAAACAAAATTTGTAATATTTGTATTGTTTTCGCTAACATGTTCATGTTTTCTTTTTCTACTAACAATGCACAGGACTTACAGTTCAGGACAAAGGTAGTGTGCTTGTCCTCAAAGAGATACTCATGATACTGATATTTAATGGAAGCTTGTTGGTGCCATAACAGTTTGCTTTGCCCCTGGTGCCCGCATGATAAAAATAAATTTATTTTAATTTATGTGGTTACTTTAATATGGTACAAAATTGCTGCGAGGATCAACCCTGGAATTCCCCTAAAATGGTGTATTTTGTTGTCTGCTATTTAACACCAAATTCTCATTAATTTTTCTTCTACTCGGAATTACAGAAATTCAGAGTAATTTTCTGGGCAATTTTAAGGTTACGAGCAATAACTGAACATCTGTTTTACTTATAAATATAGTTTTGGCTCAGCTTAAAACAAATAAGGATTCTCAACTACAATTTTTGGGTTGTATTATTTAGGATAACCACCTATGCAGTGTGTAAGATAACACTATGGTTAAGATATAAAATATCAAATTTCAATTTTACAGTTACTTCTGTAACAAACGCTGGTCACGTTTAGTAGATCGCTCTCCCATGCACTATTTACATTCCTTATTGTTTTAATCATTGGCATTCATATTTTTATGCAATTCAACCCTGCTCATAACTGCATGAGAATATAACATGTGACACTAGTTCATTTTCAGGCTCACCCAGTGCGTCCTATCCTTTCATCATTGTTGTATGAATACTGCTGAATGTAGTGGTTCCATGATAGTGTTGCTAAGGGTGCTAAAGTGGCAGCTATGGGGCCAAACCTCAATAACATAACTAGACAAATTTCTGCAATGCAAGATTTCATAGAGCGGAGCAAGTTCTGGAAAACCATTGTGGGGGGGGGGGAGGTAGAGGAAGTTGCCCCACCCTAGTGGGGACTCATCGGAAGGCCTGATAGGTACCTGTCACCCCCCAGTGGGGACTCATTGGAAGGCCTGATAGGTACCTGTCACCCCCCAGTGGTGACTCATTGGAAGGCCTGATAGGTACCTGTCACTCCCTAGTGGGGACTCATTGGAAGGCCTGATAGGTACCTGTCACCCCAAGATAGTGGGGACTCTGATAGGTACCGGTCACTCTCTAGTGGGGACTCATTGAAGGCCTGATAGGTACCTGTCACCCCTAGTGGGGACTTATTGGAAGGCCTGATAGAGTACCTGTCACCCCCAGTGGGGACTCATTGGAAGGCCTGATAGGTACCTGTCACCCCAGTGGGGACTCATTGGAAGGCCTGATAGGTACCTGTCACCCCTAGTGGGGACTCATTGGAAGGCCTTGCCTGTCACCCCTAGTGGGGACTATTGGAAGGCCTGATAGGTACCTGTCACTCCCTAGTGGGGACTCATTGGAAGGCCTGATAGGTACCTGTCACCCCCTAGTGGGGACTCATTGGAAGGCCTGATAGGTACCTGTCACCCCCTAGTGGGGACTCATTGGAAGGCCTGATAGGTACCTGTCACCCCCTAGTGGGGACTCATTGGAAGGCCTGATAGGTACCTGTCACCCCCTAGTGGGGACTCATTGGAAGGCCTGATAGGTACTTGTCACCCCCTAGTAGGGACTCATTAGAAGGCCTGATAGGTCTACCTGTCATTCTCTAGTGGGGACTCATTGGAAGGCCTGATAGGTACCTGTCACCCTCTAGTGGGGACTCATTAGAAGGCCTGATAGGTACCTGTCACCCCCTAGTGGGGACTCATTGGAAGGCCTGATAGGTACCTGTCACCCCCTAGTGGGGACTCATTGGAAGGCCTGATAGGTACCTGTCACCCCCTAGTGGGGACTCATTGGAAGGCCTGATAGGTACCTGTCACCCCCTAGTGGGGACTCATTGAAAGGCCTGATAGGTACCTGTCACCCCCTAGCGGGGACTCATTGGAAGGCCTGATAGGTACCTGTCACCCCCTAGTGAGGACTCATTAGAAGGCCTGATAGGTACCTGTCACCCCCTAGTGGGGACTCATTGGAAGGCCTGATAGGTACCTGTCACCCCCTAGTGGGGACTCATTGGAAGGCCTGATAGGTACCTGTCACCCCCTAGTGGGGACTCATTGGAAGGCCTGATAGGTACCTGTCAATGTGGAAGTACCAGTTTGTGTGTGTAGAACCATCATGGGTAATATATGTAAAATGGGAAATATTGAGCTATTTGTATGAGCCAATTATTTCAGTCCAAGTTGATTAGCATAACGTATGTTTTTATTGTAAACCAAAGGACTGGAGCTATGGACATGCTGCTTAACAATTTGAATAAAATTGGTGTACATTAAAACATGCCAAATTAACTTTCCTATTATCACAAAACTGGCAAGATGTGATAAAGAAAGTGGACAAAGATTATTGTTCTGAGCTTGGTCCCTATATACAGTGACAGATGCCACAAAAGAATGCCATGTTTGAAGATTACAAAACTGCTCACATATATACAGTTTCCAGAAGATGAAGTTTAATTTTTATATGAAGCATCTAGGATGAAAAATATTTTAAAATAATGAGGTTCGCAGCAAAAATGCTTTAATTTTCATTCAATCATTTGCAATATTTTAGAAGTTTTTGTATGAATTTTCTTTGATGTGCACTTTGTAGGTATAATAAAATGGCACATTGTGTTGGTCAGGGTGTTTTTGATGTCTTGGAAAAAGGAATATCATAAAATAAAATTATCAATATATCAAGAACAGTACAGTACAATTTTAATTACATGAACATAAAACTTCTGCAGACAGCATGGCTTTCATCACGGACAAATAAGTATTCAGGTTGCTTTTAGGTTGATTTTCAATTGGGCTGGTTTAGTTTGTGGTGCTTGGTATGTAGAAGGACATCTCATGTGTACTGTCTTACTTTTTGTCATGTCACCTATTGTGTAAAATAGGGATTATGAGTTGAAACAGCCTGTATGGACATATTTATGTTTATAATGTTTTGTCAAATGTGTTGACATCTGTCAGTTTAGTGTTCCATCACTTGTGGTGTGCTCTGTAATTCACCACATCAACCATGATTTGTCCTCAATAATGCTAAAGACATATCTCCTTCCTTCATCATGCTTCCCTCTACAACCATATTTAGTCCTCCTTCCCCACCCCTTCTCTCTCTACATTATTTTTCCACCCATACACCTCTCTCGATCCCAGCTTTCTGGCTTTTAGTTCTTGTGTTTCTCTGAGTCTCCCCCTGTTTACTCTCCTTCCTACCTCTGGAATGATCTAACCTCTCAGGCACAATTTGACCCTTGCTGTTGTGGTGCCGGTAAACGCTATCATCAAACAAACAAACAAACTAAGCTGATCCCAATTGGCTGAGGTGTTGGAGGAAGTTTGAGCACAAATAAATACCTAATCCCTCTGTGTCATATAAAGTTTGAATGAAAAATTAAACTGAAATGTTAATGGTTGGTTTGTTATACTGTTAATTTAGGGAATAGTGATGACAAATTAGACAGTTACGGATGTATTTCCCAAACTAGACACATATCTGATCTTTCTCAAACTAGACACGTCTGATCTTTCCCAAACTAGACACATATCTGATCTTGACCAAACTAGACACATATCTGATATTTCCCAAACTAGATACATCTTTCCCGAACTAGATACATTTCTGATCTTTCCAAAACTAGACACATATGAGATCTTTCCCAAACTAGACACATATCTGATCTTTCCCAAACTAGACACATATCTGATCTTTCCCAAACTAGACACATATCTGATCTTTCCCAAACTAGACACATATCTGATCTTTCCCAAACTAGACACATATCTGATCTTTCCCAAACTAGACACACATCTGATCTTTCCCAAACTAGACACACATCTGATCTTTCCCAAACTAGACACATATCTGATCTTTCCCAAACTAGACACACATCTGATCTTTCCCAAACTAGACACATATCTGATCTTTCCCAAACTAGACACATATCTGATCTTTCCCAAACTAGACACACATCTGATCTTTCCCAAACTAGACACACATCTGATCTTTCCCAAACTAGACACATATCTGATCTTTCCCAAACTAGACACACATCTGATCTTTTTCCCAAACTAGACACATATCTGATCTTTCCCAAACTAGACACATATCTGATCTTTCCCAAACTAGACACACATCTGATCTTTCCCAAACTAGACACACATCTGATCTTTCCCAAACTAAACTAGACACATATCTGATCTTTCCCAAACTAGACACACATCTGATCTTTCCCAAACTAGACACATATCTGATCTTTCCCAAACTAGACACATATCTGATCTTTCCCAAACTAGACACATATCTGATCTTTCCCAAACTAGACACATATCTGATCTTTCCCAAACTAGACACATATCTGATCTTTCCCAAACTAGACACATATCTGATCTTTCCACAAACTATCTGATCTTTCCCAAACTAGACACACATCTGATCTTTCCCAAACTAGACACACATCTGATCTTTCCCAAACTAGACAAACTAGACACATCTGATCTTTCCCAAACTAGACACATATCTGATCTTTCCCAAACTAGACACACATCTGATCTTTCCCAAACTAGACACACATCTGATCTTTCCCAAACTAGACACATAAAACTAGACACACATCTGATCTTTCCCAAACTAGACACATATCTGATCTTTCCCAAACTAGACACACATCTGATCTTTCCCAAACTAGACACACATCTGATCTTTCCCAAACTAGACACACATCTGATCTTTCCCAAACTAGACACACATCTGATCTTTCCCAAACTAGACACACATCTGATCTTTCCCAAACTAGACACACATCTGATCTTTCCCAAACTAGACACATATCTGATCTTTCCCAAACTAGACACATATCTGATCTTTCCCAAACTAGACACATATCTGATCTTTCCCAAACTAGACACATATCTGATCTTTCCCAAACTAGACACATATCTGATCTTTCCCAAACTAGACACATATCTGATCTTTCCCAAACTAGACACATATCTGATCTTTCCCATCTGAAACTAGACACACATCTGATCTTTCCCAAACTAGACACATCTGATCTTTCCCAAACTAGACACATATCTGATCTTTCCCAAACTAGACACATATCTGATCTTTCCCAAACTAGACACATATCTGATCTTTCCCAAACTAGACACATATCTGATCTTTCCCAAACTAGACACACATCTGATCTTTCCCAAACTAGACACACATCTGATCTTTCCCAAACTAGACACACATCTGATCTTTCCCAAACTAGACACATATCTGATCTTTCCCAAACTAGACACATCTGATCTTTCCCAAACTAGACACATATCTGATCTTTCCCAAACTAGACACATATCTGATCTGATCTTTCCCAAACTAGACACATATCTGATCTTTCCCAAACTAGACACATATCTGATCTTTCCCAAACTAGACATCTGATCTTTCCCAAACTCACATTTGATCTTTCCCAAACTAGACACACATCTGATCTTTCCCAAACTAGACACACATCTGATCTTTCCCAAACTAGACACATATCTGATCTTTCTCAAACTAGACACGTCTGATCTTTCCCAAACTAGACACATATCTGATCTTGACCAAACTAGACACATATCTGATATTTCCCAAACTAGATACATCTTTCCCGAACTAGATACATTTCTGATCTTTCCAAAACTAGACACATATGAGATCTTTCCCAAACTAGACACATATCTGATCTTTCCCAAACTAGACACATATCTGATCTTTCCCAAACTAGACACATATCTGATCTTTCCCAAACTAGACACACATCTGATCTTTCCCAAACTAGACACATATCTGATCTTTCCCAAACTAGACACACATCTGATCTTTCCCAAACTAGACACATATCTGATCTTTCCCAAACTAGACACACATCTGATCTTTCCCAAACTAGACACACATCTGATCTTTCCCAAACTAGACACATATCTGATCTTTCCCAAACTAGACACATATCTGATCTTTCCCAAACTAGACACATATCTGATCTTTCCCAAACTAGACACACATCTGATCTTTCCCAAACTAGACACATATCTGATCTTTCCCAAACTAGACACACATCTGATCTTTCCCAAACTAGACACACATCTGATCTTTCCCATTCATCTCTCAAAAGGAGAAATTACTATTTGTTGTAAAGTACCAAAATGCCTAATTACAATATTTCAAATTTCATTGTTGCTTGTACATGTATCACTGGTATTGCTCAGTTGTATTGAGTTCTGGCCTGGTACTACAGGTAGTGTCCTCAGTTTGATAAGTCCTTTAAACATTAGTGTGTAGATTGTCTTACCTTGTGAGGACATAGTTGTGCTGGTAGCAGGGTGTGCCTAAAATGGTGGTAATGGATTAAATGTTTTATATTGTATGTGATAATTTCATGAAATTTTCCTATGACTTATATAAACTTGGAACACTTGGATCCTCTGAAAATACAACATTATTTAAACAGTGCAGTTGCAAATTATGCCCTGGTCATAAATGCCTGTTGCTTCCTTTTTTCTGTGTTATTTATTGGTTCATCAACCTCCCTTTGTATGGAAATCATTATCCATTGAACGTAAGCTTCTTATTTGATTTAAATCTTTCCCACTACAGGAGAAAAGATTATATCTATGCATTTTGCCCAAAAGATTCTCTGCACATTTTAAGGCTGCAACGTACTAGAGCTCTTGATATTGCACTGTTTAAAATACCCATTAAATAGCTTTTTTGTGGTGCAAACCATTTCCAATTAGTTTTAAACTCTTAAATTGCTTCACACAGAAAATATGTTTGAGTATTAGATGTTGGTACTTGTTGTTGGGAATTAACATAAATGTGCTGCCATCTCAGTGCACATTTGTTAAACCAATCAGGATCAATGTGCTGCCATCTCAGTGCACAGTTGTTAAACCAATCAGGTAGTATAACTGTACCCCTACCCCATATGCTTAAAACAAGGCAGGAGATCATCTGTAATGGAGGTCATTTAGTAATTGAGCTAACTTTGAAATAGTGAAGCATAAAAACTGTATAAAACTTCTCACTGCACGAGTCCTACATTACTCCTGTACTAGGGACACTAATAAGAAATATATTTCTGGTTAGTTTAAGCCTTAGACTATGGACACAAACCACCCTCTTGCAAACCCTTGGCACACTCAAGGGGTTGATATACAAAGCCTTTACCCCATAATCTTCCCTCTCACAACTGTTGCAGGAATGAAGGGGTAAACCCTTGTCGAATCATGCCTGGAAAGGGCGCTTCACTCAATTTTAGCCTGACACCTTTATTGCATCAGCAACTGCTGCAGCAACCAAAGGTTTAAGACAACAACATCACATAAACTACACTAACTACTGCTGCTTTCAAGGGGTGAAAAGGAATTGAAGTTGTAAAAACAGGAAAGTCCCCTCAAAATATTTTTAAATTGGTCATTCCTCATGTATTATTTGTATTATATATTTCTAAATTTTATCAGAAAATAGAAACATGTATATCACTGGAGGAACTTCTTTTCTCTTTCAAATTCTATGTATTGCTTTCAATCTTTTGTCTAAAAGTTTTGCAAGAAATCAGCAGATTCAGAAATATTTTTTTCTTCAAATTTTAACAGTGACCAAAATATATTCATAAGTTTTTGCATGTTTTAATGGAATATTTTCAAGTGATCTTTTCAATCCCCTGTACTGAAAATTTAAATGTAATTATGTTTTCTTAAATGATGTTGTTTGTCTGCTTACTTAGTAACCTAAATGTAGTTTTGTCCCCAATTTAAAAAGTAAAGATTTGGATACCTGGCAAAGCTTCTGCTTCTCAGCTGGGAAGAGACCTAGGTTTTATTCTGGCATCGCATCATACCCAGAGACTTAAAAGGTATATGGACAGGAAGAGGTAACATAATAGCTAATTTGATTAAAACACAAAGAAAGCTAAAAAATTCCATCAAATTGGTTAAATTTTGGCCCATTTATAGCCTTTTGTGCAAATATGCAAATTTTGCTGTTAATCTTGTGATGTAGAAATTGGACATAGTCTCTATTTCCTTTATATGTAAATCAATTGGATTTTAACATTTTGCCATTTCTCTTTGTAATGGAAAGATTATTAATATTATGAAGAGGATTTGACCTTTACCCGACCCCAACCAACCTCAACTGAAAAAGGCATTTTTAACATTTTCAAGGTCTGAAGTTATGGGAAGAAAATAAAAACATTTTGAGGTGTTTTCCTGTTCATACATCACATTTTTTCAGTATCTGTAAAAAATGTTCAAACTTTGAATACTGGTAGCTTGAAAACTACATATAAATTTATAGACTTTTCAACTCAAATTAAATGCTCTTTTCGGTGCGTGGTTGAACAGAATACCTTTGTACCTGTCCATACACCTTTAAAGTGGTACTTGTTGCCCCGGCTTGTTGCTTTCTTGCATGGTGCTTTAAGTGGAAAAAGGGATCAAAATATTTGGAGAAGTAATTAAGGCATTTGTTATACATGAAGATTGCAGAGATTTTAATTGTTTTACCATTATTTTACAGTTAATTGATCTTAAGCAAGATGCGAGCATTCTGATAGGCAAAGAGATCATGGTAGAAAGAAGAGTTACATTCAAGTGAGTACAGTGATTGGTTTATATAAAGCAGTTGGCGACAGGGTTATCAAGAGCCAATGTGTGCGAGAGTATCCTCAATGCACTGGCCCCTTTTGATAGGCTTAAAGGAATATAATTAGAAATACATTGTATGAAGTTGCTGGTTGAAGACCTATCTATTGAACGTGCATCCCATTTCTTAATTTTTACATCGACCAGCACTATTGGTGGCACTGGTAGGCGGGGGTGGGGACATTGCCTCCCGCTGCTGGAGTATTCAAGGAGGACAATGATCAAATGTGGCACCCAATTTGTGCTCATTTGTATATAAACTTCTTTTTGTTTTTGGCCAAGGAAACACTATAATATACTGAAAAATGGTTTGGAAAAATAAAACGTAACAATTATTGGGAAAAAACCAATAAGATATATAATATAATATAATTAATTTATATAGCGTTTGTAGTATATGTATATTCAAAAATGCTTTACAAAAAATAAGAAACTAGAATAAAATGAATAAAAGATACACTTAATTCCCAGCCAAAGAAACCAACACTTAAAATGCAACTTAAATAAATGGGTTTTCAGTGCTCTTAGAAATTTTATGTGATTATAAATATTGGGTATATAACTAGGAAGTTGAATCCACCAAAGAAGCCCCACCCGTGCAAATGCCCTCCCATGTATTGTGTATTTTATGGTTGAAACGTTGAGCCAGAATGATGAATGATTGCGGAGGTTCTGTGTAGGTCTTATACAAACAATGATTTTCTTCATTAGATCATGATTTGGAACATGCAGTATTATAATTTTTTTCCTATGCTAGGGAAAAGGGTTGAGCTACATCACTGATGTAAAGAAATTTGAAAAAAAATTGTGTTTTTCATTGCTTTCAAAATTGTCGAAAAAATACTTCAAGATATTTGAAAAGTGGTACAAGGTAGTCATTTTTGCAAGTATAGAAACTTGTGTTGGTGATATTCATTGTATATCTTTTACTGCACAGAGCTGTAAATGATGCTGACACCACAGGCTGAAATATTTGTTGTTTCTTTCTGAGAAAAAATCTGTATTTTGAGGGGATTAAAAGATAGGATCTCATCACATTTAAATTTCTTGATGTGTCACCAACAAAGCTAATAGATACTAGCGGCATTACTTCTGTTGCACTTGTTGATCAGCTTGTCAGTATTTATGCAAATATATCCACCCACTGTATATTTAAATCAAAGTTAACGTGATATCTGGCCCTAAATCTTCTTTGTTTAGTTAGGTTTAATTGAAATTATATTAAATGTATGAGATAAATTCCATGTGTTTTTCTTTCATGTTTTGTATTTGTTTCAAATGGACTCAGAAGTAACTGACTATTCTTTTTTGTTTGTTCACAGGATTGAGCTTCCAAACAGAAAAGTGATAGGGGTGAAGTCCAAACCGAACAAGAAGATCATTGAGGTGCTTCGGCCGGTCACCTACAAGTACCAGCTGCAGTTGGATGCTCTGGTTGTTCACCTGGTAAAGTTTGATTTCATTGTTAAAGGTGTTATGAGCAGCTGAAAAAATGTTGAGTTTTATGTCTCATTAAAATGAGAATCCAGTTCTGAGAGAAAAAACACACTCGCCTGATTGCCAAAAATTGTGGCGAGTAGAAATATTATAATATACTGTGGTACTCATCACACTTAAATAAGCCTCGCCAAGTGTATAAATGATTGGCGAGTGACTTAAAAAAAAAAACCCAACCTTTGTTCTGAGTTTTGATGTATGCAAAGTATATGTTGATGGATCAAAATATCTATTTAAATAAAGAAAAAATCCTTCAAAAATTTCAATCACTGCGAATGATAAGATTTCAGTCCCTTTAATGATCGGGAGTATAGTGAAGATGGAAAAGTGTAGGAAGT
Source organism: Chiridota heheva (assembly GCA_020152595.1). Taxonomy (NCBI): domain Eukaryota; kingdom Metazoa; phylum Echinodermata; class Holothuroidea; order Apodida; family Chiridotidae; genus Chiridota; species Chiridota heheva. The sequence goes on along the minus strand of JAIGNY010004575.1, from coordinate 2,568,399 downwards.
TGTTTGAAAATGGCTTTTATTGGCCCAATTATTATGTCCATATACCTTTCAAATATGAAATTTCTGAGGATTTATTAATTGATAATGTATTATAGTCATGATTTTCATGTCCAATTCTTTTTTCAAGGGATTTTTTTTTAAGGATTCTCTTTTAAGGACTATTTTTAAGGTATTCTTTTTTAAAGGATTGTTTTTTTAGGATTCTTTTTTAAGGGATAGTTTTTTTAAGGATTATCTTTTAAAGGATTATCTTTTAAGGGAATCTTTTTTTAGGGGATTTTTTTAAGGGATTCTCTTTGAAAGGATTATTTTTCAAGGCTTCTCTTTTAAGGATTCTCTTTTACGGAATTTGTTTTTAAGGATTCTCTTTTACGGGATTGTTTTTTAAGGGATTTTCTTTCGTGGGATTATTTTTAGAGGATTATCTTTTTAAGGGATTCTTTTTTAAAGGATTTTTTTAAAGGATTCTGTTTTAAGGATTCTTTTTTAAGGATTCTTCTTTAAGGGACTATCTTTGAAGGGATTCTCTTGTAAGGGATTGTTTTTTAAGGATTGTTTTTTTAAGGGATTGTTTTTTAAGGATTTGCTTTTAATGGATTTCTTGTTAAAGGGATACTCTTTTAAAGGGATTTTTTGTTTTCTCTTTTAAGGGATTCTTTTTTAAGGATTTCCTTTATGGGATCATTTTTTTAAGGATTCCCTTTGATGGGACTCTTTTTGAAGGGATTAATTTTAGGGATTCTCTTTTGAGGGATTTTTTTTTTACCCCTTTACAGAGTGATTCACCCGTACCTCTGGATCTTGACATCACAGTTGCAACGCTTGACAACAAGAGGATTCTTATAGAGACATTAGACCAGTACAGTGGTAAGTTTTAGATTTGCAGAGCAACAATGCACATGCTTTTAAGCTTTAGAAGATATTTTACGCATTAGAAATGAAGACAAATATGTAAATTTTGAAGGAAGTTGAAACAGTTTTTCCTGTGGATAGGTTAAAAAGTGTTTAAATGTTGTAGGTAAACTGTCAGACAAGTGCAGACAGTTTTTCCCTCTTTCTTTTGAATTTAGATTACTGTATGCAATAAAGTAAGCATCCTGGATACTTATGAAAATAAGAAATACACCACTTTTTAGGCTCAAAAGTTTTTTTCAAATAAGCGCCCATGCTTCGGGGCCACGTAAAGTGTGCTATTCACATGGCATTGTGTGAACTGGTTCTATACTAGCCCCACAATAATTACCACAAAAACAATGCGAGCATCAGACGCAAAATAGAAAATAATGTAACGAAAGTTGGGTATTTTACGTCTTCAGATTGATCAAATAAATTATGCTATCAGTCAAAAAATGTTAGGTGGACGCTTATTTGAGCAGGGGCACCTAATACATAGAATACGGTGTTTCGTTAACAGAATCTAATTTAATTCTTTGGAAAGTGTGAGACAATGAACATATTAAAAACTTAGTTAGATTTTAAATCATTATCAATAAAGGATCATTGTTGTAGGAAATTTCCTTTATAGGATAGAAATTACAAACATTGTTTTATTTAAAAATAAGAGAAATGTATGTGTTAAATGGAGAGATTGATGCCATTTCTTGAGTAGCACAACCCATTTAAATTTTCATGACAAATGGGTAAAAAGGTTTATCAAAGCATATATTTATATTGTAAGATTGTCACCAACATTAATTTATTTCCATATGTATTAGTTTATACAAATGTTCTTTGCTATTTTCCAGTGATTTCAGTAAATCACTCATAGGGCTGTATACAGTGTATATCTGTATACAGTGTGTAACTGTATACAGTGTATAACTGTATACAGTGTATAACTGTATACAGTATATAACTGTATACAGTGTATAACTGTTTAGTATATAACTGTATAGTATATACTGTATACAGTGTATAACTGTATACAGTGTATCACTGTGTACAGTGTATATCCCATACCTCTTGTTTTGTACATTTATGTGTTTCATTATTGTTGCTCAGGTCAAATCTTTTAAGTGTTATCTTTGTTTGACGCGCCACAGAGCTATCTATTGCGAATCACTGTGCAATAAGGAATTACATTCAGAATGAGCCACAATGGTCATTATTCAGAAGGGATGAGCCACAATGTTTAAGTCCAGAATATTTTGGTATAAAAAGGCAGGATATTTAAGGTTTAAGTTCATCAGAAGTTGATTAGATTAGATCAAGCAGCCTTAGAGTAGAAGCACTCTTTAAGTCTGAGTGTAGCCATTAGAACACTGTAAGTGTAGTAACTTTAAGCAGTGCAGTTATCCGTCTTAGAGTAGAAACAGAGTATAAGTAGTGCAGTGAAAAATAGTTCAGTATATGAGAGCAGTTGCAGAAATAAAGTGTACCAACTCAGCAGATCATTGTCTAATGCTCGATTCCGTCTATATTGTAGTTTATCAATAATACGGCTTCATGTTACAATATATTCAAATTAAACATTTTGACTCCTTTCAGCTGGTGCTTGTAAAGCAAACTCTCACCAAGGCAAAACTGACATTACAAAAGAGAAGCAGTCAGCTGCCAGTAGTACCATCCCAAGAGTACAAGAGGGACACAAGGGGTTGGTGCACTCCAACTCCCACTCAGATCAGTCGAAGAATAATAACACCATGCCCCCTGGAGGTTTCAATGTGCATCAGATGAACAACAACAACAAGGCGGCACATGGGCATGAAGTAAGAGGACTGAGAGTATCAGCAGAAGCAGATCGTAAGTCCTCACTCTTTCCTCAGTTCCTCCACGGTCCTCTTTTGAGCATGTGTATGGTTGGTGTGTGTGCATGGGGGAGAGGGGGGGGGGAGGGAGGAGAGGTGCTTATATCCTATGGTGTAGGAAAAGAGGGGCAAAGTAGGTGACAGTACCTTTGCAACATTGTTTTAAGGCCAACATTTTTTCAAAGATTTCAAAATGTCGGAAATTAATCAATATTTAAACGAAACATACCAGCTGTGCACCTGTAAAATTCAAGAGTCAAAGGAACATCTATCTAGTTTATAATTGTCACATGTTATGAACATGTTGATCACATGAATGTTCTGCTAAAGTGACAGAGGTTGGGGGATGTATTTAACCACCACTACACCACCGTCTTCATGTACACATACCTTTATCACTATCAAATTTGTTACACAACTTGTATATTTGTCACTCAACAATATTAAAGGATTAGTTCAGGGGTCAAGCAAAACCATCTTATATGAAAGAAGACTTAAAAAGAAACAAATGGCGAAGAAAGCATTAAAAAATGTTAGTCCATTAAGGAGATATATAAGTTTAAAGTTTGGTATCATTTGTGTAGAAACGACTGAAATCAGACCAGTTGTGACATCACAGCCTCAGATTCCTCAAAATCTGTATGTATTCTATCGTATTTCTCCCTGCGATTTTGTGGCTTCAAAACCATTGGATGTGTCAGGGAATTAGTGAAATAGAATCCTGTAAGGGTAATTATAATTTACCACCTGAAGAAAACTCAAGGAAAAGTAATTCAAATAGTAAGAAAGTTAAAGTAGATTTTCTGTAAAGTACATTAATGATTGTTAAGAATGTGAGGATGACAACATAGTAGATTTAATACACCAGTCGTTTCAACACAGATAAGCCAGAGCTTTAAACTTGCATATCTCCTTAATGGAATAAGCTTTTTAACTGCCCTTCTTCACCATTTTGTTTCTTTTAAAGTCTTCTTTCATATACGAAACTTACTTGACTACTGATCTAATCCTTTAACAACATTTTATTTTTAATGTCGCTTTTCACGACATAAGCTCATGGTATTTATTGCTCTTCTCAGCATACGGTTCATTTTATTATACTATTTATTCCACTACATTTCATCTTTAATTGTACTTAATCATTGTATAATTCTTAGCCTTTCCTATGCTTTTAGAGCCCTCACCAACACCCAAAACCCTGTATACAACCTCATTAGGTAACCCAATTTTTCCACCCTTTTTGATAGGATTAAAACTCTTGCCCCTCCCTTCAGCTTACGCATCAAACCTGACCTTCACCATCTTGCCATCAACCCCACCACTCTTGGCACCTTCTCCTGGCCCACTTTTCCTCCTTGGGCCACCCCTCTTCCTTCTATCCACCTGGGCCTCTCCACTCATTACAAAATCCAAACCCACCCTAACCTTTTCATCAACCTTTACAACCAAATTAAAAACCAACTCTCAAACTACACCTCCATCTATACTGATGGCTCCAAAGAAGGCTCAAAGACAGCTGCTGCTGCCGTCATCCAAGATATCACCCTCAGTAGCAGGCTTCCCATCTTCTCGGCCAAAGGCCAAGGCCATCCTACTCACCCTCAACTATATTGAGTACTCCCCACTCAGCCATCTTCTCATGATTCTCAAGTCTGTCCTTCTTTACTTAATCTTGGGTGGGACTCCATTTGCCCACCTCCCCCCTGCCGGAAAAATATTATTTACTTCTGGATACCCAGTCATGTTGGCATCCCTGACAATGATAGAGCTGGTTCAGCCACTAAGCTTGCCCCCAACCCCCCTACATCAACCACTTATCGCTTCCTTTGTTCGTGACCGCTGGCAAACCTCATCGGACTCCCAAGTTGACAACAAACTCCACTACATCCAGCCCACCATTCTGACCAAACCCACAATCCACAATCTCTCCCGTATTGACAACGTCCACATTACCTGCTTTAGAATAGGTGACACCCACCTCATTCACTCACACCTTCTTACTGGCTACCCCCTACCTCTCTGCAACAAATGCCATTGCCCCCTCACAGTCCACCACATCCTTCTTGCCTGCCCCCTGTACAACCTTCCCAGGACTCCCAAGTTGACAACAAACTCCACTACATCCAGCCCACCATTCTGACCAAACCCACAATCTCTCCCGAATTGACAACGTCCACATTACCTGCTTTAGAATAGGTGACACCCACCTCAGTCACTCACACCTTCTTACTGGCTACCCCCTACCTCTCTGCAACAAATGCCATTGCCCCCTCACAGTACACCACATCATCCTTGCCTGCCCCCTGTACAACCTTCCCAGAGCTTCCCTCACCCCTCACAACTCCAGAGCCGAGCTCTTCCAGAAAAACCCTCTGGATAAAATTATCTCCTTTCTTCAACATGCCTTCCTCTGCAACCATATTTAGTCCTCCTCTCCCATCCCCTCTACCTACTTTTGCCTGTTTTAGCATCCCTGCATTTCTTCTCTAGATCCCAGCTTCCTGGCTGTTAGCCCCCGTACTTCTCTCAGACTCCTCCTTTTATTTTATTCCTACCTCTGAGATGATCGAACCTCTCAGGCACAATTTGACCCTTGCTGTTGTTAAGCCTTCATCAAACAAACAAACCATTACTTACAAGTGTACCCGACTGGAATCATTTTTCCTTATACTTTGTTTAGTCCACTGTCCTATTCCCTATATACTATTTTATTCATTTTATAACCTTCCTTACACACTACCCTTCTTACTTAACCCCTGCTCACCTCACTCTCAACCTCTTCACCTGTGACATAATATAACCTCTCTGTCACTATTTGACCATCGCTGTTGTGGTGCCATTTACCCTCACCAACCAACCTTTTACACTACTCATTCCACCTTACCCTTATCAACAAGTGTATAACACTTTTCTATCCTATTGCTTTATGCATTTCACTCCACCATTGCTTGTACTATATCCATTTTTACTATATCCATTTTTACATATTTTTGAATGTGTCTATTCCTTCTAAGTGTAGATTACATTTTTCTCTGTTCATTAATTATTCATAGTAATCATACTTGTTACTATTCCTTGCTTATCATATTTGACACTTAACTGTTCGTTGTACTTCCTTCATGTCACTCATCTATGCTTCAAGTTTGTGACAAATACTTATGGTATACATGAAACCTGTAATTGATCATTTACAGTCCATTTTGATCTTCTTTAAAAAGATATCAATACTAATGTGAAACTTGTCAGCCAACAATGAACTTTCAATGGTTGATCTATACTTCTATCCTATTCTTATTTTCCATTACATTTTTCACAAGAAAAGTGTAACACTAGACCATACTAATTCTCCTCAACATACTTGTGTGTCTGCTAACTAACATCATCATGGAAGTTACAGTATGGATTTGCACTCTTGGGTGTAGTTTGGAATTGCCCGTTGACTGAATGAACAAATAGGTTGATGCTTATTTGTAACACATCGTTGCAGACACCGCAACTAGTCTTTCTTTCTAGACTTGGTAATAACAATTGGATAACAGCCAAGTATTCAAAATAACTCGCAATAGGGACAGCATGTTAAAGTTAATTAAAATCAATAAAAATAGTTAATACTCCCACCAAAATCAGTCACAAAGTGACAGTTTTACATCTTTTTACATTTTATGACCTAATTATTTTTATACATGTGCAAATTTGTTTGCTTGAAATTCATTGTATATTTATTTTCTGCCAAAAATTGAAAGAGGAGAACAGGTTTGACTGGTTTTACTTTCTAAAGAACTTTTTTAATTTGACGGTAGATTTTAATTTGGTGTTTATGTTCTTCAGCATGTGTGGCAAAGGCTTTGAGTGTTTTATTTTTCATTGCAGAACTTTACAAATTGGTTTCCAAAGCAAATCGTAGAAGACTGGATGATCAGAGGGGCCTTACAATTCGTAACTTAGAATTACCAGACTTTCTCCTTCCCAAAGAATCTAAGACGACTGATTCAAAGAACACTCACCGCCCACTTAGAGCAGTTAGTTCGTTGGGTTTTAATCCCTCTTATGAACCAGCTGATTGGCTCAACCAGGAAAAGAGGTCAGAGTTTGCTAAATCCCGCAAAATATCACTGCAAGAGGATTTGAGGCCAAAGTCAACACCGCCACGACCTTATGCCGAAGACAAGGAGTTAGATGATTCAAGGGGCATAATTCCCACCCATGAAGAGGCAGAATCAGTGTTTGGAGTGGGTAATATGAATGCTGCAAACCTTAGTTTCGGTGAGTCTATGGGCAGTAGCGGGTACTTAGAGTCCTCCATCAACACCAACCGTAGCTTCCCAGATAGTGTATCAACGGTCACGTCACCTCAAAATGGAACCAACGATGACTCCTTCGATCATAGGCCAAGCGACGGATTCAGAAACGGAGAATTTTACCGATTGGATGATGCACAACGAGGTGAAGAAGATGGCCGTGATGAGTTTGGAAGGACATACAATCCTAAGACATCAGGAATCTCGATAACATCGATCAGTGTGAGCTCAGGAGAGCTACAGTCACCCATGAAAGATTTTGATACCACCCTGACGCCACAGAGTTTGGCTGATATATTTCCTCCCCCTCCCCCTGAAGATCCAGACGCTACTTTAAATGTATCTGTTGCCAATTTTTCTCCTCCGACCCCTCATGTACAAAATGCTGCCAGATCAACTCTTCCAGGATACCAGCCAGATGTGAATCATCAGCCGTTGATGCATGTGGATGATTATAGTGTACGTGGCAGCACTTTTAATGGTGTTTCTGCTTCGTACCCAGCAGATGTCCTGCAAGTAAGGCCTACATTTCATGGAGAATACCACACCGCACCATCACACACCTCAACGCACAATACACATTCTCATCACCAATCACACGATACCAGACAATCACACCAAGGTGCAGCACCTTCACATAGTAATCTCAAGGAAAATAACATTTACAATCATACTGGTAGTGTTACATCAAAACCACCTGTGATCCCCAGAAAATCCATCACTGTGGAAAAGTCCTATTCATCACAGGCAGGCTTACCCAATAAACCAACCCCCCCATATAGACCTCCCCACCCCCAGACAGGATCAGAACTGCAAGAAGCTTCAAAATGTAAACCTCCCGTTGCTAAAAAACCTGCACGGTCAAAACAACCTGGTACTAATCCAAGTATCAAAAGAGGTGCCAATTCAAGTAATGTCCAGAGGGTATTTATAGGGGGTGGGGATACGACTACCAGCAATGAATCTGATGCAAAAGCTCTTCGAGCAACTTTTGTCTGATCCACCAATGCTGCACTTAGGATCATTTTTTTATGAGACCTTTTTCAAACTTGGATGTCATACTGTCTATGATTCTTGTGTTAATATCATCCCCTTACAACCCTCCAGGCACATAGCCATCCCCTTACAGCCCTCCAGGCACATAGCCATCCCCTTACAACCCTCCAGGCACATAGCCATCCCCTTACAACCCTCCAGGCACATAGCCATCCCCTTACAGCCCTCCAGGCACATAGCCATCCCCTTACAACCCTCCAGGCACATAGCCATCCCCTTACAGCCCTCCAGGCACATAGCCATCCCCTTACAACCCTCCAGGCACATAGCCACCCCCTTACAGCCCTCCAGGCACATAGCCATCCCCTTACAACCCTCCAGGCACATAGCCATCCCCTTACAGCCCTCCAGGCACATAGCCATCCCCTTACAACCCTCCAGGCACATAGCCATCCCCTTACAACCCTCCAGGCACATAGCCATCCCCTTACAGCCCTCCAGGCACATAGCCATCCCCTTACAGCCCTCCAGGCACATAGCCATCCCCTTACAGCCCTCCAGGCACATAGCCATCCCCTTACAGCCCTCCAGGCACATAGCCATCCCCTTACAACCCTCCAGGCACATAGCCATCCCCTTACAGCCCTCCAGGCACATAGCCATCCCCTTACAGCCCTCCAGGCACATAGCCATCCCCTTACAGCCCTCCAGGCACATAGCCATCCCCTTACAACCCTCCAGGCACATAGCCATCCCCTTACAACCCTCCAGGCACATAGCCATCCCCTTACAACCCTCCAGGCACATAGCCACCCCTTACAACCCTCCAGGCACATAGCCATCCCCTTACAACCCTCCAGGCACATAGCCATCCCCTTACAACCCTCCAGGCACATAGCCAGAAATTACAAAGGGGGAGCTGACCTCTATAAAAATGATTTTCACCCGAGTGAACTATACATAAAGCTGAAAACTCATAAGCATAACCATTACAATAATAATCAAATGTCCCCCGAAAATTGACAATCAGCAGGAGGGAAGGGACCATGACTCTTCTCTTGGTTGGCTACATGCCTGCAACCCACAAAGGGGGGCACAGCTCCCCCTTGGCTACGTGCCTGGCAAAGGGGGGGGCATGGCTCCCCCTTGGCTATGTGCCTGCAACCTGCAAAGGGGGCCACAGCCTCTTGGCTACATGCCTGCAGCCCGCAAAGGGGGAGCCCCGGCTACCCCCTCCCTCCCCCTGGCTACGTGCCTGCAGCCTCTCCATGAGCTTAAATGAAATGGTATTCTTGTAAATGATGTGGCTGCATGCCTGCAACCCTCTCCATGAGCTTAAATGCACTGGTATTCTTGTAAATGATATATTACATGTGCCTCTCAGTGTGACTCATGGTGCCTGTTACAACCTGCCATATTATAAATAGATGTATATATAAATGTAAATATAGATGCAAATATATGCAATTATCTGATGTAGGGAATTTTGTTATCTATCTGATATGCATTTATTTCCACCTGAAAGAAAAATGGAAAGAATGAGTAATTACCTTAGTGTTACTTGTATATATGCATATTCAAACAAAACGTTTCATGAGAATTTTTATAAATATTTGTATATGACACAGTTTAATGATTTGATATTGGGTGTGCTTGAAGTGACATCAACTGGCATTCTGTATGAAAAAAAATCATAATTAGAAAAAAATACTATCACAGATTCCTAATTGATTGTATTCATACATAGCTTAGTACAAGAAGGAAAGAAAGTACTTCCAGTGCCTTATTCTTTATCTTGAGAAAATATTTCTTCACACATATGTGCAAGTCAGTCTTCAACTCTTTATAAGTTTGGTAACAGTACTTAGGCAGACTTCACCACATTTGCTTTTGGTATAGATAAATTAAACAATATTACAGTTCAATAATATCAATACACAGTTAAGCTATCAATCATTTGAAGAAAATTGTAATCGAGGATTACTTTACTACAGCTGGCAACTTATATAGCTTCACAAACTTATCTTCCCAGGAGTCCAATCTGCATTGTGGTGACATATTCTTTCAAATTAAAAAACATTTTTGGCAAACATTGCATTGATGTTTACTCTGCACACCTATAGCTTCAAAAATGTTGAATTAACTTGAAGCAATTCATCAAATGCTTCTCTTCAAGTCGCAAATTTAAAGCAATTTTAGCAATTGGGAATGTATGTATCTGTTAAGAAAATTGTTTGAGTTATAATCTATCACAATGCATAAAGTGTACCATTTGAAAATGAAGCTGATTTACATTTAAAAGTAGTCGATTCAGCAAATGTGTTTTGTCAAATTAAGCATATGTTATCTTAAAGGATAAGTGTAGTGGTCAGAGCAGACATATCTACTTAGTATGACAACACAGTGAGAAACTGCTTTGATTCTTATTCTGTTGACGGGATACCAAATTTTGAAGAAGTTTTTTTTTAAAATGACTGGTGTAAGAAGTCTATTGTAGTAGTACACAACCTCAATTCGGTATTTGCAATGAATTAATTGAAAATATTCATCCTCAAAATTTCTCGAGGGAGTTGATCAGATTCTGTTATTTTACTGTTTGACTCTCCTAACACATAAAATCGTTGCAAATCGCAAAATCTTAGAAAATGTTCCAGTAAAATGCATAAACACTTGCGGAATGTAGGACTTTTGTCAGTACTTGTCTGATTTCAGTCATTTCTACACAAAATTGGACAGACATAAAACTTAAAAGATCTCCTTAATGGATGAACATTTTCTTCATTTTAACTTAATTTTTTTCTTTTTGATATAAGTAACCAATACTTTACCACTCAAACTTATCCTTTACAATGGAATGCAGTCATATGTTATGTATGTTTATCTTCATTACATTCTGTGTTGGACTAAATTATGAATTCTACAAAATATTTTCTTTCTTTACAGGAACGTGAAGTAGTTCGTGCCAACAGTATTTAAGAGGTTAAGTTTTGTGTAATACTAAGAAGTATGGACAGTATCTAAAGATCACCTAGTACTGTGCTTAAAAAAGAAATCAAAATTCACATCAAATTTATCCAAAGATGGTTAGAAGGTATTCATGCCGCTAACATGTGATGAGCGTTGAATGTTTGTACTATCAGTCAGTACTATCTTTCCTAAATGAACTTGCAAGATATTTTTTGACATCTGCATTTGGTCAGATGTCAATAAATTAAAGACGCTTTGAAACTGAACCCCTATTAATAATGTCCATACTGCTTAAGACACCTAAATGCTTCCTTTTAATTGCGCTTTTCACTTTTTCATGCCTTTTTATTTCGGGATAACCCACCTTGATAAGATTATAATTTAAGCACCCTTTTGATTTTGGTGTATCTAGGAAAGGCCAAGAATTTGATTTTACTTTGGATTGATATATTAAGGGACCTTATTTGTTGCTTGGTTCAGTTGAATGGATGCTGCTTTTTGAAGACCTATGTTTTATTAAATATTAATTTTATTGAGGGAAAGTTTTACGAAGGCAAGGAATTGAGGCAACTATCAGTTGTTATTAACAATACCTTGTTTTGTTGAAAGACATTAATACTTTAGTTATCAATTAGTGTAAACTGTTTTTAGATCAACATTTTAAAAGTTTAATGGAAATTCAAGCTGTTGGGACACAAATCTTGTGGTACAAAATTGTAGCTGAAGTTAGGAATTGTCTACAAATGTTATTCTGTTACTCCAGCTTCAACGGTTGGGTGCTAAACAAAATGAAGGATAAATCGTTTATTAATGGCTACATTTGGCCCCCTTGATCGCTTCTCATTCCAAGCTTAATGTCGATGGAAACATTTCAAAAAATATGAATTCAAAACCAGAAGAAAATATGTTGTGCAGGGTTAAACCATATTGGGTTTACTTTGCTAAGGTATGCCTTGGGGCACGGGCATTATTTAATATGGTCTTGGAAATTCAAGCATCTGAATTTGATTGAGCTTCAAGAAATATTGAGTTATTATGATGATTGGTTTCTTTATCTATTTAGGTATCCACTTACCTTTAGCTTTCTCCGGTATCAGCATTCTTCTCAGCATTGTATGCCCCCACTCCGATTTTGAGTCCTTTGCTTTGTTCCTCTGTATTTTAGCTTCTGTGGTGGTGCCCCCTTCAAGTGTAATCGTTGCAGGTGTATTTATGCCATTTGGGCAAGTCAGTTTGGTGCTCAGAAGAACAGATGACTAAAATCAAATTATGAATGATTGATTGATTGATTAATTGATTTAAAAAACAATTCATTTGTGCTAGTTTATATCAATTGACAGTCTGAATTACATGTCAGATGTTTACGAATGGCATAGGTCTGCATCACGTGGCAACGTATCACATGCATCTTTCATATCACATTTGTTGCCAATTTGCAATTCTCTCGTTTTAGTGTCATCATCAAATAAATTTGTCCTTTTAGCATTCCATATCCAAGGGCTTTTTCTCTGCAAGGGTATGTTCACTGAGATCTTTAAGATTGAGGTAAGAAAGATATTTATATATGAAACACTCCCCTTTCAGAATGTTAAATAAGGGTTTCTATGTGTCAATCCTTTGTGTAGGATTAGCCGTAACAATACTGCTACAGTACATTCAAATACTTGTGTACTATTTTCTTGAGATTGATCATGTACACTGCTCTGTGCTTCATACTGATTGCGTTTTATTTATTTGGTATTCAACACATAAATGCTTTTGTATTGTTTTTGTTTCAATTTGTAGTTTTCAAGTAACCTTCAAGAAATCATTATTTTATTTGAAAAAGGAAAATGCATTTTTTCCCTTCATGACATAACAATTTTTTGCAAACTCTGAAATACTTCATTATTATTTTCAAATTTGTTGTTTTGCTCATGTTAAAGATTAAAAGTTGATCTGTTTTATGCTTTTGCTATTATAGATTTAGATTAAGTTGACATGTCAGTAAATGTTTCTGATAGAATTTGTAACCTACATTTTACCAATTTGTTAAAAAGTGGTATTGCCAATTAAATTTGGCATATTTATGCACAACGTTTATGCACCCATATACATTCATGTAGTTAGATCAAGTTTGATTTTCAAATCCATCCAAACATTGCCGTCTTTTATGACTTAAAGAAACTTATATCCAATTAAAATGATTGAGGAAAGTGTTGAGATTTTAAAACTATATCAAAGTTAGCGGTTTCCATCCAATGTATTGTGTCAGATGTTTTAAAAACAAACAGACTGTATTTAGCTAAGGACTTGGCAAACTGGCATATTTGTTGTGAAAATAGTCATTATTGAACACTTGGAGATATTTAAGTGTGGTTCTAAGAATGAAATAGTGAGTTCTTTGGACATACAATGTACTATACTTTGTGGCTAGTTGCTGCTTAAGCAAAGTAAACATAAGATTTTGATTACCAGGTATCCTTTACTGGATCATTTATGTCACAGACTTATAATGAAAAATAAGAAAACAGATATTCACTGAGCTTTTTTATTTTAAAGTTTGTTCATAAGTAAATTAAAACAGCTGCCTAGATAGATATATACATAATCTACTCATGAATATTCATTAAAACCTTTGTCCAACAATTCTTGTCTTGTTGCAGTATAAAGGATCAGTGTTATTAATTGTGTAACATGTTTAAGTTAAGATGAGATACCATGTCAGTTTGATCCATATGTATTACAGTGCCTGTCTGAACAGTATATCATCATGTCCTGGCTTGTACCAGTGAGTCATATTCTCTGTAAAACATTGCTTATAAACCATTTAAAAATCAAGGACATGATCTGCAATTGCATTAATGTTGGTATACCAAGAAAACAGTGTTGTTTTTTCTCTAAGGTCTTATTAATGGAAAACTGTCTATATGTGGAGAGTTAAAGTTCAAGTTAAATGCTAATTAAGACATTTCAGGCACACAATGACTATTTCAAGTGAACAGTGCTTTTTCCTGGAATATTGGTTGAGAAAGGGTGGGGGTGAGGGGGTGAGGGGGTGAGGGATACAGGGAAAATGGAAGAATCAAAATTAATGGCAGCACCCCTGTACCCATACCATGAAAAGATATCTCCATGCTCATACCAAGACATCAAAAGTTAATATTTGGGAAAATTAAAATGTTTTGAATGTGGGCTCATTGCTGCATGTTTATTTAGGTGAAAAGGACGTTCATGAAATATTTTGAAATTTAGTATACATTTTCTAGTAAAATGCTTCAACTTTGTCATAATTTAAACAATCATCCTCGGTTGGGGGATTGCATTATATATTCTGTCTTATATAAACTTGTATATACTTTCAATAAAGCGGGTGAAACTTTGTTTTTAATGTAAAAATATTATATTTCTTCACAATTTTATATTATTTTTTGTTAAATGTTTTTCTTGTAGTATTATGAAGAGGCTGTCAAATATTTTTGTATTGAATACTCATTGTTTTAATAAAGTATTTACATTTTTCATCCTATATAACTAAATGTATATACTTAATGACAAAATATATGATTAGTTTTAGAAATATTGTATGTATTAGTTATTTGACGTATGTGAATGTTTTATTCCAAATTTTAATTAAATTGAATATTTTGAAGCATTTTATGCAAATCTGTAAGACCGTGACACAACGTTTGGTTGCCAAAGTTTTCTAGATATTAAACCAAACATAGTATTTGTTTTAATACTTCTAGTATGTTCCTTCAGCTAACCCTAAGTTTCTAAGGGGTTCTCCAAGTTTTTAGTAGTGCAGATTAGATGACTGTTGGAGATGGTTTCCAAAAGCCAACTCAAAGTCCATTTGCATGTGATTTGCAGCTTTTTGAAGTTTTGTAGGAATTAAACATTAACTTACAACAACATCTGCAACGTTTTACTTAAGTAGTAAATAGTAGTTATATCACCGGGTTAGTTGAATTTAGGGGCATGCCATTTCCAATCATACGGCTGTATTACCATTTTTTTTCTTTCTTTATAAATAACTGAAAAAGTCGGATGATTTTTAAAGGCTATGGATACTTAAAATCAGCATTGGCTAGTTTCTTAAAAAACATAATTAAAAACCATTAAATAGAAAGAATTTCACCAAAATTGGTTTAAACAGTTACATGCCACTCTTATAGGATTGCAAGTCTGAGAGGTATGTTCCAGAGTGTTTTCCAGATATTTCCGTAAAAGGTGGAGGAGCCTGTACTGTTTCATAGTGTTTCATTCTTTTTGCCTTTCAGATCACATGATATATATTAATTATTATGCTTTGGAAGTTTTACCGTTTGATGTGTTTTCTAAAGCAAAGTATTGTACAAATGTGTATTATACAAAATTTAAATCATTAAGATGAATTGGGAGATTAAGAGGCAGACATTATGAGGTAGATATAGTATATTCTATATTTTGCAAAGATGTTGGGAGGTGTGACATGGGTTTTATGATTTTTATAAAGTTCCACAATATAATTCAAAATATGAAAATGAACTTGTCTGTTTTTATTTTTTTAAGCTGTTTTTCAAGCTATTTAGCATTTTCATATGGTTTTTGTTCACTGATTTGTTCTCATGAGGTAAATAAATCATTAATGGATCATTTTGGTACCGGTCAAACATTTTGATCTTATATGGAATCAGACATGGAAACAACTTTTAAACCTTAACAAATGTGGATAGAAATGACTGACATCAGACTAATAATAACATCATATTCCTTAAAACTCCTTTGAATTTTATTGAACTTTTTTCTGAGATTTTATAAGTAATCAATCACTGCATGTGTCAGGGGTATAAAAACAAGTCTTCTGACATAACTGTCATAACAATCTGAAGAAATTGTAAGAAAAACCCCATTTCAAACAAGATAGCAGTCCACAGCATTGCTGACCTTGTTGTATTTTAACTCACCAATTATAGAAGTTTATTATCATGAAACATTGACTAATGATTAAATCATAATTTCACCCATGATTTCTGACCTTTAAATATATGGACACATAAGAGAAACATGTCCAAAAGCATGAAAATAGCCAAATAATTTATCAAAATCAGTGAAGTATTGACCAAATATATTTGCACATGGAGGTGCTTATAGGGCCTACTCAATTTTTGAATGCAAATGCTTCACTTTTTGGTGAGCATGCGAAGCAGAATGCGAAGCAGAACGCGGAGCAGAACGCAGAGCAGAACGCGGAGCAGAACGCGGAGCAGAACGCGGAGCAGAACGCGGAGCAGAACGCGGAGCAGAACGCGGAGCAGAACGCGGAGCAGAACGCGAAGCAGAACGCGGAGCAGAACGCGGAGCAGAAGGCGGAGCAGAAGGCGGAGCAGAACGCGGAGCAGAAGGCGGAGCAGAACGCGGAGCAGAAGGCGGAGCAGAAGGCGAGCAGAACGCGAAGCAGAACGCGAAGCAGAACGCGAAGCAGAACGCGAAGCAGAATGCGAACCTATGTAATGGCGATTTCGTCCTGCCGACCAGCCATCCACAGTTTTTCCTGAAATTTCCTCAGAAATGAAAAAGTTTTTTAATAATTCCTCAGAAAATGTTAGTTTCTTCAGAGTTCCTCAGAAAAAGTTTGCTTTCTTCATATATCATTATGGAAGGTTAGACTTTACTTACAAAATGTTAAAGTTTTTCAGAGACTCTTAAGACAGATTGAAGACTAGTTTCCTTAGAAAGTCTACAAAATATTTGATATTTCCTTGGAAGATAACTGTAAAATGTTATAATTTTCCAATATTCTTTAGAGATCCTCAAAGAATCTCTCTCATAGCACTGGAGATATAAAATCCGTAAAATTCTTCAAAATATTTGTGCACCAACGCTTGTATCGGGCATGATTATTAAACTCTGCCTTTATTATTGTGGTCATTTGCATAAAGTTGCTACAGTATATGAACTGACCGACTTTATTTAGTATGCTCAGGGTGTGTGACAGGATGTGACTGCATATGGACATAAGGAGGGATGCCATGTGGGACATGGAGGGAGGCCATGCAGGACATATGATGTAATATATACCATGTGGTATACACCAAGGGCTATATCAGGCATAATTATTTTGTAGCCTCTCTAACTCCACATTGTCAGGATGAAGGCTAGGGTGGGGAGCTACATACTACATAATAACAAAAAACAGGAAACACAAATTAAATTCAAAACTTTAAATCATGTTTTTAACTCAAAATCTCAAAATCACGAACAGATGCAACTTTACTTAACAGAATTATAAAACCAAGTGAACATTACAGTATTATAAAACCAAGTGAAAACATTAACAAAGGGAGAAAGTGAGGAATTGGCTGGTCAGTGAAGGATAGGTCAACCACAAGTATGTTTCATTAAATAGTGAGTAAGTACATTGTGAGAGGTATCATTATGATCCATATAAGAAATAAAATAGGCAACTGAGGAGATAATTTGCATGAATGAATAAGTATATCACTAGAAGGAGTAATCACTGAATAATAATGCTGCTAGGATATAAGCTGGTAAATAATTGTATGATTAAAGGGACATATTGAGAAAAAATAAAGATGGTCGTGAGGGGGAAAATATCTCTTATAATTTGACTGCCTTTTTTTTCTTATTCAACAGTTCATTTGCATATAAGTAATTATATGAACTGAGACTTTCATACATAGTATGCTAAATCAGGACTGATAGCTAGGATGAGACTTCTTATGGGATGCCATGTGGGACATGGGGTGGGATGCTATGTGGAACAGGGTGGAATGCCATGTAGGATATATGGTGGAATGCCATTGGATGTCATATGGGACATGGGATGTCATGTGGGACATGGGGTGGGATGCCATGTGGGACATGCGGTGGGATGCCATTAGTAATACAGAGTGTGACATAGGTTGGGATGCCGAGTGTGACATAGCTTGGGATGCCATGTGTGACATAGGATAGGAGGCTATGTGGGACATAAGGTAGGATGTCATTGGGAGGGATACCATGTGGAACATATGGTGGGATGCAATGTGGGACATAAGGTGGGATGCCATGTGGGACATCAGGTAAGAAGCCACTGATGTGGGACATACGGTGGGATGCCATGGGGGACATAGAGAGAGATGCCATGTTGGACACAGGGAGGAATAGCATGTGGGACATAGGGAGGGATGTCATGTGGTACATATGGTTGGATTAATGTGGGATATACTTGTAGGATGGGACCCATGTGGGACATAGGGTGGGATACCATGTGGGTCAAAGGGTGGGATGCCATGTGGGACATATGGTGGAACTTGCCATGTGGGACAAGGGATGGGATGGGATGTTAGATCGAGTGGGATGCCATGTGGGACTTAGTGTGAGATGCCATTTTAAAAACTGGCCGGGTCATATGATATGGGTGTCAATTTGCATTGGTTGCGAATCATGATGGTATTTACCATTCTAGTTCCTGATGTAATGCCTTTGCTATGTACCACAACTAGGTTATTCTGACAAAACGTTTTCTATCCTCCCCATGCCTTTAACATCTCAGAGGGGGAGACAATCTCATGATTTTCAAAGGCATAAAGGACCGGAATATAAACATTAACATAAAAGAAATTTAAGCTGTCTTGCTGTTCACGCACCAAGTTTAAATTTTGCATACAAAATCCCCAAACTTTTATAAACCTCCTATTTTCAAAATTTAAAGTCTACTTTACTCCCGAATTTCATGCCCTTTTTAATAGGAATTAAAAGATAAAATTGATGTAACTGACCATATATACCTTTAAGATGCTTTGCCCATCATGTAGGAGGAATAATGTCATACACCTTGCTCAATATCATTTTTGGTTCTGATATGATAGCATCAGGAACTTATGCAGTCATGATGGTGTGTGTGTGTGTGTACGGAGTGTGCTTGTATACCATATTCGAGGACCTGAACCTGTTTTACAGTGAACAACCAAGGAATAAATTTCTGACCTGTGAACTCAGGTGTGGGGCCTCGGAAGGATTTGCATGCAAATGCATTAGAAACATCAGGAGGAGGGGGTCTAATGTAATTTAGATAAGTTCCTTGTTCAGCATGTCTGAATCTGTGTGATGGTGGGAATACAAGTTTCTGGTCAAGTCCTCACAAACATCTTGAATTTCTGAATGTGTGTGTGTTGGTATTACTAAGCTACCGAGGACATGAAACTGTTAAATCATTGATAGACAGAGGACTTGAAAACCAACCGAGTACTTGAAAACCGACAGAGGGCTTTGAATATGGGTCCTCTGTAGAATTTGCATTCAAATGTATCAGAAATTTCAGAGGGAGCATCTGATGTGATTAAAACTAGGGTCTTCAATGTAATGAATGAAATCTTTTACGCGTTTTTGTCAGTCCTCGAAAATGTATGGCATACAGGTATGTATGTGCGTGTGTATGCGACGGCCAGCTCGTGAACGCGATATCTCAAGAACAATACACTGGATTCATGTCATATTTGGTACACAGATAGTCCATGGTCTGTAGATATGCCCGATTGTTTTTTATTGAAATTATTTTTATGGTGATGTCATGCATATTAATGAGTAGGCAGGACTTAATAAAAAAAATAATCTTGAAATGCTCTTATTTCGACAATCACATGTTTGTTTTGTTTCATATGTGGTATAATTATGATGTTAGCTGGTGTGTACATGTTCATGATGTAAAAACATTGAATTATATTAAGATGCATAGTGGGCGGGGCTTAATATGATTTTGCTGAAAAGAGCTTGTAAACACGGATCTCAAGAACGGTAAACTCGACTTGTGTCATATTCATTAGTTATCATACTTCTTAAAATTTTGAACAGTCAGACCTGACCTGATATATGAGCAGGTTGGGTCAAACTTTACCTCATTATATTCTTTCTTCTGAAAACCACAAGCAATTAGAATCAAATTTCTCTTATTAATGGCTCCATTGTACAAGTTCTCCATTTGGTCCTGAGTTGTTGTGGGACTTGGTGTTGAGTAGTATATTAGCAGTGGATGAAGTCCTTATTGCATGGTTGAGTGGTTATTTTA
Source organism: Chiridota heheva (assembly GCA_020152595.1). NCBI lineage: Eukaryota > Metazoa > Echinodermata > Holothuroidea > Apodida > Chiridotidae > Chiridota > Chiridota heheva. Next base: position 2,548,360 of record JAIGNY010004575.1, on the reverse strand, counting down.
ATTAAGATAAGTAGTCACATTATTTGCTACATTAAGTTTGTGGCTATGAGTTGCTGGAACAAATTTTTAAGGATAAGGACAAGCTATGTTTGGTACACAGATAGCCCATAATCTGTATGTGTGCCCTATTTTTTTTGGTGGTAATATCATGCATATTAATAGGTATCCGGGGCCCAATATAAAAAATCTTAAAATGCATGCTTTTATTTTGAAAATCACATGTCTGTTTTGTTTATTATTTGTTACATTAATGATGTTAGCTAGTGTATATGTTTTCATGGCATAAAGAAGTTGAATTTCATTAATATGTGTACTGGGTGGGGCTTAATATGATTTTGTAAACAAAAAGTTTGTAAACGCGATATCTCAAAAACTATAAACTTAATTCACGTCGTGTGTTGTACACAGATAGCTCATGGTCTGCAGATGTGCCCTAATGTATTTGGTGGTGATTTCATGCATGTTAATAAGTAGGCGGGTTTTGAGTGAAAATTTTGACAAAGGGATAAATGAGAAAGTATATGTCAGTTTTGCATCATATTGGGCATGAATAATATTGTTGTGTATTGTGTACATGCTTATGTTATCAACAGATGTCATTAATATGCATGGAAGGCATGGCTTAATGTGAAAGTGCTAAATACCATACTGTATCTCATGAATGGTATATCAGATTATGCCATATGTCGAACACAGATGGGGCATGGTCTGTACATCTTTTGGTAGTGCTGTCATGAATATTAATGAGTGGGCAGGCTTTGCTGACAAATTCTTGAAATAGGACAAATGAGCAACCATTTTTGCATCATACTTGCTATGACGTTGTTAATTATTGTGGAAATGCTAATGTTGTCAACATTGTTATTGATCTGTATGGTGGGTATGGCTTATGAATAGATATCCTGGAACAAATATTTCATGATATGCAATAATATGACAGTTCATACAAATTTTGCAAATCAATCAGCTTATAAAAGCATCGGAACCAGAAAATCTTTAGAACCTGGTTTGACCTTAAAACATCCTACATTCAAGATATGTGACTTGCCTCCTCCCCCCCCCCTTCCCCCCCCCCTCCCTCGCACAAGCACTGACGATTTCTTGTTTTTGACTCATAAAGTTTACCAATTCAATTGTTGAGAAGAATGATAAACTTTCAAATTCTAGCATTATCTCAACTGAGATAAGCATTTGGGTTACTATTTCTAAACAAGCAGAGAAATCTATTTCCCAATGAATGAAAATTCAGACAAAATCGTTGGCCCAAGGGGAGAGCCCTGTTAGGGGTAAGTTCAGGGAGTGAAACTCTGAAGTTTTTTTGCTTTCGATGCTGCAAAATGGCTTTATGTCATACAAAAACTTTAAAATTTCAATAGATAAAAAGAAAGTAATTTTAAATTCTAGCTTTAAAATTTACTGAGAAAAGTATTTGAGTTACCATTTCTAAATAGGCAGAGAAAATAATTTTCCTTAAAAATCAAGAAAACTTGAGACAAATTTGTGGATCCAGGGGGAAAAACACACCGAAACTAAAGAGTTCTTGCTTTGATGCCGCAAAATGGCTTTAAATCGTACAAAAAATAATTGATGAGAAAAGTTAACTTTTAATTTCTAGCGCTAAAATCTACTGACATGAGCATTTAAGGTTACCATTTCTAAACGGGCAGAGAAAATAAATACCTGTGAAAACTGAGAAATTTCGGACAATATCGTAGGTCCAGGGGGCGAAGTCCTGCCACTGGAATAAAAGGGGACAAAGCCTCTTCCTAGTAATTAATGCCCCAATATGGCTTATTTTGTTAATTTTTTTAATGTGGTAGAGAGGTTGTTCTTAATGTGTATAAGCAGTTAGTCAGGCCTTATCTTGAGTATGCTATTCAGGCTTAGAGCAAAAAGCTTCTTAAGAGTCCCTTTTATGAGAAGGATAAGTTCCTTTTGGAGCAGGTTCAGCGAAGAGCCACTAGACTTATTCCCGAAGTAAGGAATCTATCTTATGAATCTAGGTTGCGAATTCTTGGTTTGACCACACTTGAGTTGAGAAGAGTACGTGGCGATATGATTCGATTTTAAGTTCCTATCTGGTAGTGATGCTTTGACTTTCTGTTATTTCTTGCATGTTTCAGCTAATTCTAATGTGACACGTGGTAACAGTTTAAAGTTGACCAAAGAGTTCTCACGGATAGATACTTAGCATTTTAGCTTTTCATAAAGATGTTAATGAGTAGAATGGTTTGTCCGAGTAGGTAGTTAGCTCCAATTCTGTTCACAATTTCAAGGTCAACATTGATAAGTTCTTTACTAACTCTGGACATCTTTGATTTTTTTTTCCAGCTGTTAGAAACAGGTATTTGGTTGATCGGAAGATAGATTTTAGTTCAATTTTAGAATGTCTGAACGCCTTAAATAAGAAATAGGCCAGGCTATCATGTTCTCAGTTAGAAATATTTTGTCAAGCTTTGCGGTCAGATCGTTTAAAGCAAATTTGGCTGACTTTCCGACTCATGTTTTTTTACTACTTATTTTCCAACTGGCATCCAATATTTAAGACACACCCTGTAGCGCTCACGGTAGCGACGACTCTGCACTCCTTGCTGACAGTCATCATCTTTTTTATCCGTAACCCGATTTGATTTACTTTGGCGGTGACGTGTTTTGTATTGCTTATCAAGCACCGCGAAAGGGAATTTCCCAAAGGCTATTCATGGAAATATCACCTGTGGTGAACCAGGTAAAGATTTTCAATCGCTCACGTTTCGATGATTGTTATTTTTCGAAAATGTCAGATTTACCAAGATATATGACTTTGTGTGGCAGCTCTATAGGTTTACGAAACTGATAATGTTGTGTAAATCTGAAATTAGGTAAGTTTTTGTCTTGGTTATTTCCTTATAAAGTTACAAATTGTGTAGCCTAGGGCTATTAGCTTAAGTAAGGTAGGCTATGTAAGACGAGGAGTGCAGCGTTCATACTCATTACATTAGGCTACAACTTAGTTAGGCACGTCCCTAACGTTAGTTCGAGCAGGATATGTTATTGGGATCCCTGGTTTGAGTGATTTCTCATTTTCCGCCTCGTACTAGTAGTGCTTCTATATGCAGTAGTCATAAATTTGCAATCAATGAGGATTTTGTTCACCTCTTTTGGTTTAAAGAAGAAGAAAAAAAGAGCTCTATATTTATTTTTCTGCAAGCAAATCTATCTTATATGAGAGAGGACTTCAAAAGAAACAGAACTAGTAAAGAAAGCAAAAATCTTATTCCCTTAAGGAGATGTCTTATTTATAGTTTGGTATTATTTCTGTAGAAACGACTGAAATCAGACTAGTTGTAATGACATAGCCTCGATTCCTCAGTCTTTATGTATTCTATCATCTTTTGTCCTGTGATATTGTGGCTTAAAAACAATAAGATATGTCAAAAAAGTAGTAACACTGAATTAAGGAAGGGTATTTATAATATACCACCTGAAGAAAGTTGAGGAAAAATAATTTAAATAATGAAAAAATTGAATAAACTTTTTTATAAATACATTAAAGAGGCCATGACACAGACTAAGTTGCTTCTTGGAAAATGAATATTTGGATCAATTGTTAGACAAAATAAAACTTTACTCCGAAATATCGTTTCCATCTTGAAATAATCTGATTAAAATATCAAGGGAAATTCCGGAAGTGAAAAAACACTTGTTTTAAGCCACAAATGGCTGTGACATCATTGCGGGGATGTGGTCTCTCTTTTGTTTACAGTGACTGGCTTAGATACAACGTGAACAATACGATATCAGCAAGTGGCATACCAACATAGACTAAGACGAAAGTTCGTCAAATTTTTCGATTTTACACTTTTTTTTTGTTTAATGCATTGCATGCGAGAGGTGTTGTAGGAAGGTGTAGCAATATTCCAGGGAATGGAATAAGTCTACACAGATTTACATAAGACAAAAGATCGGAGAATCTGGATCTGATTCGTAAACAATACAAGGTCAGACTTTGTGTATACTTATTGTGTACCGTGCTATGTGTAGCGAGCATTTCGCTAAAGACTGATAACGTATGAGTTTCGCATTTTAGCGCAGACTACACAAGGCCGACTGGATTTGTAAAACTTATGGCAAGGAACACAGAAATGGGAATATTCTCAAAGAAAAAGTAAATACTATAACGTAGTGACCAGTCATTCATTTGCAACCTATCGGGCATGCCAATGGCTTCATTTTCCAAACCACCTTCAGCCTCATCTCTCGGTACTGCTAGCATTGCCTTTTTTTAACTTACTAATTGAAGGCGGGGGGTAATGCCCCCCCCCCCCATTCCTATTGATTTCCCCCTCCCCAGAGGTGAGTTTTTTGACCAGTAGGAAAATATCCCTATTAAATTAATATATTAAAGATAATGAAAAATAATTCAAGGGGGAAAAAGGTAATCATAGGAAGAGGGCTGTATTAGAGGGCGTAGGAACAATGAGGAAAGAGGAAAAGTGAGCCTGGAAGTTTTGGTAAAATAAAAGTATGCAAATTTTTGTAAAACATATTCTATTATCATATTACATACAAATGTAGGAATTTCCTCTTCATTGAGGGAAATGTCTCAAAAATCGATAAAATTGCCCACCAAATTTCCCGAAAATAGACTGAATTGAGAAAATTTCCTGAAAATTGAAGAATATTTCCCGAAAATTAAAGAAAATTGCTTTAAAAATTTCACAAAAATTAAAAATTCACTAGGGGCAAATTCCATCACCAAATTGTTTGGGTGATATTATACCTTATAAATGAATTAATTCAGTTTAGGCCTATTTCCCAAATATGAGTACTGGTAAGCCTATATTCCGCCCCTTACATTTCACTTTTGGAATTTTGCCACGGGGTGGGGGAGTTTCCCATGAACCCCCACTTAATTCGCCACTGTGGACAGAATATATCCCTTCTACAAGTTTTTCCCCACACTCCAGTGTTCTTAAAAAAGGCTATGACTGCTAGAGGTTCGTGCTGGTAAGGTTGCAGCCCAAGCTCCACATCTCCTTGTTCTTGGGGTATTTCTTCCTCGCTTTCATCTCCAGTAGATGACGAAGAGCGAGACAGATTCAGTCCAATTGAACTGCCTGACGAATCACTATCTCTTTCTGACATTCCTCAGATTAATTTTTGTATAAATAAGGAGCAAAGATTTTGGTTGAAAAGAACGTAACACATTGTTTACTACACGCTATGTGTGTGCAGCGTGTTATCAAGCGATAGCAGATCCCCGCAATGATGTCACGAGGCTAATTGCTGGAAAAGTAGCTTTTTAAACTTTCGGATTCTGAAATTGGTACATTATGTGGTTTGATAAATGTAAGAGTTTATACCGGAGAAAGTTATATTTTTGTTAAACAATTGATCCAAATATTCATTTTCCAAGAAGCAACTTGGTCTGTGTCATGACCTCTTTAACAATTGTTAAGAATGTTAGGATGAGAACACCAACTTTCCATTGTAGACTTCCTACACCAGTCATTTCTACACAAATATGACAGAGCTTTAAATTTGAATATCTCCTTAATGAAATAAGATTTTTCAAAGCTTTCTTCACCATTTTGTTTCTTTTAAAGTCCTCTACGATGGACATGCTTGACCACTGAACTAATCCTTTAAAGTTTAAATATGAATTCTAGCAGCTATTTCAAGTCGAAGTAGTATAGGCTATTGTTTAATTACAAAAACAACACATCACTGCGACTGAGCCTCCAATGTCCAAGAGGGTGTTTAAAAAATGCATTGGATTCTGCAGTTAAGCCCACCTTCAAAAAGCAAAGAAATTATTAATACACAATACAGTTTTACTTTTTAGAGCCCTGGGTCAACGAGAGAACTTTTTTGGAGTATCAGTTTTATTGCAAATTACCTTGTGCGTTGGTCGGAGAACATTTTGAACATGAATTTTAAGTCTAAGAATGCTGCATCTAGTGCAGTTTATGCTGCATCTAGTGCAGTTTATGCTGCATCTAGTGCAGTTTATGCTGCATCTAGTGCAGTTTATGCTGCATCTAGTGCAGTTTATGCTGCATCTAGTGCAGTTTATGCTGCATCTAGTGCAGTTTATGCTGCATCTCTAGTGCAGTTTATGCTGCATCTAGTGCAGTTTATGCTCTAGCATCTATCTAGTGCAGTTTATGCTGCATCTAGTGCAGTTTATGCTGCATCTAGTGCAGTTTATGCTGCATCAAGTGCAGTTTATGCTGCATCAAGTGCAGTTTATGCTGCATCAAGTGCAGTTTATGCTGCATCTAGTGCAGTTTACATCAAGTGCAGTTTGTGCTGCATCGAGTGCAGATTATGCTGCATCCAGTGCAGTTTATACTGCATCTAGTGCAGTTGATGCTGCATCAAGTGCAGTTGATGCTGCATCAAATGCAGTTGATGCTGCATCAAGTGCAGTTTATGCTGCATCTAGTGCAGTTTATGCTGCATCTAGGGCAGTTTATGCTGCATCAAGTGCAGTTTATGCTGCATATAATGTAGTTTATGCTGCATCTATTGTAGTTTATGCTACATCTAGTGTAGTTTATGCTGCATCTAGTGCAGTTTATGCTGCATCTAGTGCTGCAAGATCTGCATGTATATTTGCATGTAATGTACAGCTAAGCATGGAGCTATTAACAGGGTTAAGTAATGTCCTATATGCAAGAGGTCTTTAATAGAAACAAAATGGTAAAGAAGCTACTTCAATATGATATTACAGTACCTTAAGGACAAATGTAGAAATGACTGTAGAACAGAAGCTGGCACATTCTTAACAATTGTTAATGTACTGTAATTTGAAGGAAATTGATTTAACTTTTTCAATATTTGAATTATTTTTCTCCAATTTTTTCAGGTGCTTACTAGATCTGTTTACCTTATTTTCTGACATATCCAATTTGGTTTTTGAAGCCACACAATTGCAGGAAAAGTATGATAGAATACACAGACTTTAAGGAATCTGAGGCTATGACATCACAACCACAGTCTGCAAAATAATACAGAACTTAAATATCTCCTCAACGGAATGAGATTTTTGTATACTTTCTTCACCATTTGATACTGGTGAGATTCCTGTTATTTGAAAAACATCCGCAATCTCTCCAGTGCCGAAATCAAATACAATTACCACCCTAAATGACTATCGTCCAGTGGCACTTTTTTTTATCATAATGAAATGTCTTGAAAACTTATTCTCAGGTTTGTACTAAATAAGAATGGTGTTATTTTTGATCCCATGCAATTTGCATACAGAGACAAAAGAAGTGTTGATGATGCAGTCTTAATAATTTTGCATAAGATTCTTGAACACTTGGAAATGCCAAATTCCTTTGTTTGGGCTACATTTGTTGACTTCTCAAGTGCTTTAATTCCATCCAGCCGCACTTGCTGATAAACAAACTGTTAGGTATGGGTGTCAATTGTAGGTTATTATTATGGATCTTAAATCATTAAGAGACAGACCACAGTTTGTTAGGATGAATGGCTTATGCTCTGATGTTTGGTCCATTAGTACATGTGCGCCCAGGTTGTCTGTCTCCTATCCTCTTTTGCTTGTACGCTAATGATTGCAGAAGTAAACATGATGTTTGCTCAATTATTAAATATGCTGACGATACTGTGATAACCAGTTACCTTTATAATAACAGTACTGCTCTGTATGAGGATGAAATTGGTGATTTTGTTACTTGGTGCAATCATAACTATCTGATACTGAATTGTAAAAAAACCAAGGAGATGATGTTTGACTTTAGGACCAGTCATGTGATCGTGCTCCAATCAGGGTTAATAATGAGGTTGTTGAACAGGTGGACCACTACAAATATTTTGGCACTATCATTGACTGTAAACTTACCTTTAAAGACCAGGCTGATGCAACGAGAACCAAGGCGTACCAAAGGTTGGATTTTTTACGAAAACTGAAATACTTTAAAGTTGACAATATTATTCTTAAGCTCTTGTACCAGTCAGTATTATAAAGCGTCTTGACTTTCAGTATTATCTGTATATTTGGGCTACTTACAAAAGATTCAAGTAGTAAATTAAAAGAAAATCGTAAGGGCCGCAAGCCGTATTGTTGGTGATGACATATGTCTGAAGTCAGTCTCTGATCTCTACAATAACATGATGCACCAAAAAATAACTAAAATATTGAATGACAACACACAGCCGCTCTTCCCATTATATATTTTCTGCCGTTTACGGAAAAGACTTTGTATGCCATGGTCCAAGCATAACAGATTCAGGTTTTCATCTGTACCCAACTCTATTTCCCTATTCAACTTGAAAATGGTCCGATAGTTTGTTTTTATATTTTAAATTAAATTTGTATATTTATTTATATATGTATATGTATGTGTATATGTGTGTGTGTATGCATATGTGTATGTATATATGTGTGTATATATATATGTATGTGTGTGCATGTGTGAGTGTGTATGGGTGTATATATGTGTATGTATGTGGACCTTTATATATGTATATTTACATCTTGGACGTTATTGTATTTTACCATTTACTATTATTTACCAAACATTTTATTTTCCTAATTTGCTGGGGGCTTTTTAAACATTTTTTTATCTTTTATTATTAGTTTTTTGTTATATATATATATATATATAAGTTTTATGTAACTTTTAAATTTATAACTTTTATATTTATATTTCTTTTAAAATATCTTTGTACATTTTGCTACAGGGCGACAAATTTCCATATTTTGTTGTGGACGAAATAAATTGATCATATCTTATCTTATCTCTATTTAGTTTTGTTTTACTTCCTCTGTCATATGATATGAACTTGCTTGACTACTGAACTAATCATTCAATCTCTTGAATATGATTAGCCAACATTTTCATGCATCAAACTAATATTTCTGTTTTGTTCTTTACAGATAACAGATGGGTTGATGATTACAGTAGTAATGCTTCCTCATATTACTTTGATGAAAATATGGAACAACAAAGTAAGTGTTTCGAAAAAGCTGCAAGTATATTTTTAAACAATTTTAATTTTATATTAAGTATAAGCAGGATTTTCCTACTGAAGGTGTGTGTGTGTGGGGTGGGGGGGGGGGGAATCATAACAATGTGGAAAAAATGGGTGGAAATGCCCTCGTTGCACCCCAAATCCCACCTATGGCTGTAATTTTGCAATCCTAAGTTGATTATCTATGAGAGAAAAAGTAATGTAAAGACACACATTTTAACTTTAAAGGTATGAATTTTTCAGAGGATATTCTAAAGAAAAGACTGATGTTTGAAAACTACTGAGTGGGACTCAGTGACACAACAGCCTGGTATTCCTCCAAAGTGTTTTATTCTGTAGTTTCTTTGAGTCTCTATTTTATGAAAAGAGATTAATAAGCAAAAGTAAGGTCTAATTTTGGCTGTAAAGGGATGATGCATGACTGCTTAAAATGACGTAAGATTTTAGTGGAAATCAAGCCCATTTAGTGTTCAATATTATTAACCCAGTGGTGTAGCAAGGGTCCAAAAAGAGAGTGGGTGGGGGGGATTTCCAACCAAGTTGTTTTTTTATTGATAATGTTTTCCCTGTGGTTATGCCACTGCACGAAACATTCTTTTTGGTTGATCATTCTAAAGATTAAACAAATTTTACCTAAACTTTACTGCAATAGCCATGGTGACCTTTCAGCAAAATGCTATTGCTGGGAAGGGGGAAAGAATAGAGGCTGCTGGGAAGGGGGAAGGAAAAGAGACCACAGAGGGGCAAAGGCCATATTTCAATAATATAAACCAGACAAATCTTGACCAATGTAAAATCTTTTTATGGGGGAAAGTGGAGGGTTAATGCTTTCTTGTGGGGAAAATGCCCCATATACATACACATGTACCTCAGTAGGAGACTGGAGTTCTAAGAAACTGCATAGGCACTGATCAAAGTTGCCAACTTAAATGTTCATGGAACGTGTTCAAGACAGCTGTCCCAGAGAAATGCCACTTTACCAATAAAACTTCCCAGACCCATCTTGTAGACCTTTGCAGTTTGTTCAGAATTCCAAGAACTAATACACTCTTAGTGATAAAATACTATAAATATGCAATCTTGTCTAATGACATGATTCTAACACACTTCTAACTAAACTAAAAACGTAGTTACCAACCTAGCCCTGACCTCCGTAATACCTCTAACATCCCTCACTTCTTTTCAGCGCGTTGTTATACACAACATCGCTGAAATTGGTCGGAAATTTTCTTTTAAATTTTCATCCCTTTTTCTAACTTTTCTTTCTTACAGCTCCCACCATGAAGGTTTCCAAGCTGGTTTGCACTTTTGTTCAAGTTTTCCAGTCACCTGAGGTGAGACGAGGTGGCTATGGGACCACAAGTTTTTGGTCCAACTCACAGGACTTTCCTTCATTAAGCTTACACTTAAGTTAGTGTTTTTGTATACGCCCATACAAAATGGGTGGCTAGAACGAGAGTTTCCCACTCTTGTGGCGGGTGTTTTTAGTCCCTGGAGCACCTGGTGTGCTACCTTTTGGGACCTCATTCCCTTGGGTTGACGTGGTTTTCACCCTAAAACAATGCCTTACCACGAGGATAGCCTAGCGTTATATTGTGCGTATGTACTGGTTCTCACAATAATTAGGCCAGTTTCTTGTTTCGATGTTGACACATGCGCAAGAGGTTGATGTCACCACAGGTTGAATGAGGAGTGGGCTTCTACCAGCTTCAAAGAGCTACAGTTAGTATAAAAGAGCCTATATATTATTTTAAGTTACCACACATAGCGTGAGTTCATATATCTTGCATCTATTTAAGACAGAGTTTTAAATTCATGAGCTTGATTAGTGGGACACTGGAGAGACCCATTGCACCCCCTTTAAACAAAATTCACCTTTTCTTTTTATCTCCACAAACACAAAGTTTACAGTGGTTTGTATTCTCTACGCTACCCCTGCGCATTAGAGATTTTACATTTCGTGCATTTTCTCGGATTTTAAAAATTTTCAGATATAAATCTATCTGATTCATTTTTCTGATGTACTAGATTGCTGTGGCTTACCTCATACCATGTTTGATGTCTTCCACAGTTCCGTCTTGCCTGCATAAGGGTCGTAAGTACATCCCCATGGGGAGCCTTGGTGTAAGTATATATTTATAGGTGCAGCAAAAGGCATTCCAAATTCAACTGCACTCCCAGTATACTTTCTTAGAGTTTCCTACTTGCGCCAAGCAAGACCTATGGCTCGAAGATACTGAGATGGGAGGGAGGGGGGGTGGAAGTAGTGGTGGGTGACTTCTTATAACACTGCTGCGGACCACGGTTCTGTGTAGGGACTGGTAGGGCCACAAGGGGTGATGCTAACACTATGCAAAGACAACAACCTTCTCACACTCTCCGCAGCTGTATCCATGGGCTCCACAGTTCCACTCTTGTAAGAGCTTTCCAGGGTTAACAGCCCTAAGTCAATAAAAGCTTGTCGGAGTTAATGGCCTAATAATTTTTAACCCAATTATCATGGCACTTTACTGCCGACATGGACAACCTAAGTAGGATGTCCAGCATAGCCAGGCGCAACCCGGATGCACCCAGGTGCAGCATTGGCAAGCAGTTGGTTAACTCCGCCAAGGGTATGCTGGCGAGTCATGCTACGACAGCTGACCATGTGATCCCCTGCAGACTAAGACATAGTGCTGTGGCAAGACCATGTGTGACTCAGGAGCAGCACTGAGAAAAAGTCAATGCAACAGCACTCCACACGGGGCCTTCCCTGTAGGTTTCGCCCACAACCTGCATTTCGCTCACTTTTCACCCCCGGCTCCTGGTCCTCTCCACAGCAGAGCAGGTCCCAGAGAAGGGATCGAGAAAGAAGTAGGAAGCTCAAACGAGCGGACAGTTTCAGTCCTCTTACTTCCCACTTTCTTTCTTCCCACCTAAGCCCAGGCTTGGACATAGGAAGAAGAATGAGAGTTTATCCATGGAAGGATGTTTCCTACCTTCATGGACTCCTCAATATTCAGGCTTTCATCTTGGGTCACACAGGCCTGGAGGAAAGGCTGCTGCCTCCCATACAACACCAGCCAGCAGCTACTGATGCATATTTTCTCCCCCCCCCCTCCCATCCTATGTGAGTCGAGGGGAGGACGTTTTTTAAATCTACCCCTCAGGCCGAAGATGGTCTCACCGATTTAGAGTGACAGATCGCTCCCTCGAGAAGAGGGATCCTCCCTCCATGCCATTCCAGACCTCGGCCGTCCTGGACTTTACACAAGGCCACTTATGGCCTACAGAGGAGAGAGTGCTAGTGGTGAAAGGCGATAGCAGATCTCCCAGTGAGCACCTCTAGCGAGTGACTAGCTGAGGCCCCTGGGCCGCTTAGTCAGTCTGGTGGACATAGTCCCCATGTGCAAGTTTCATATGAGGACCTACGTCTCCTTCTGCTAGATCCCTCTGCGGTCTCATCCATGACACCCCAGAACCCCCGCTCCACACCTTCAGATGGTAGCCCCCCACATATTGTGATGGTGCAGCCACTCCTACCTGTCGTGAAGAGCGAAGTTTCCAGCTGTCAGACCTATGGTGACAGATGCATCTTACATGGGGTGGGGAGCACATTTAACATGGACCCCAATCGCAGGAACTTGGGAAGGTACTTGCCTTATTCAGCACTTTATGCTGAAATCCAGGCAGTACGGCAGGCACTTTTACATTTTTTACTGCTAATACTGAGCAAAACAGTACAGTAACACACCGACATTGCACCACTATTGTGGTCTGTCTGTCCCTTTCAGACAGGGAGGAACAGAGTCTAGGAGTTTCAGGAATCCTTCCTCTCATCTCAGTGCAAGGCAAGCTATGTCAGCCTTCAGGGCGTTCACCTTTCGGGCTCACAGATCTGTCTTCTTGTCCCCATAAAGCACTCACAGGATGGGTGCGCTTGTCACAGGTGACCAGAGCGATCCGAACAAAGTTCGGCCTCCCTGACATTGGTCTGTCCGCATCCACAGATGATTGCAAGCTGCCGATTCCCTACGTCCTGATTTCTGACCCGTGGGTTTTGGGAGTTGACACATTCACAATCAAACTTGGGTTACACCTTTCCGCCGTTCACATTGGTACCGAGGGTACTATGCATGGCGATGTACAACTTGTAGCACCCATTTGGCCTGGCCAACTGCGGTTTTCTCAGCTGCTCAAACTTAATGCTGACGTCCCGTACGAGCTTCTGGTCAGAGACGACTTACGTATCATTCCCAGGCTCCAGTAGTTTGCACCACAGTACCAGAGCACTTCATTTGATTGTGTGGCCTATGTCTGCTGGTCTTTGGTGTAGCAAGGTTTTTCTGGGGAGTTAGTGACCCCCTCGTCTTGGGGAGGCCTTCTTCCAGACTTAGATCAGTCAAGGGCTCTAGGATATCTTTAGCAGCCATCCACCGAGGCTTTCCAGTTAAATCGACGGTCACGGACCCACGACCACTGGAAAAATTGGCCAAAAGGACTCAAGACCTTTCCCCAAGATTCTTGCATCCCTGTGGGTCCTGCAAGTTGTCTTAGACACACTGGTGTAAGCTCTGCTCAAGCCACTGCCCCCACGTGCCCACTTAGGGAGTTGATGCTTAAAAGAGTTTCCTGCTTTCCGCGGACTCTACTAAGTGCAGAGGTGCTATTTGTGTGCTTTCTCCCAAAGGAGGTAATTTTCATCTTTCACACGGAGCCAGTACTCATACCGCCACTTTCTGCACCTTCAGACTCACCAGAATATGGGGCATGGTGCCCCATCTGGCATCTTTAGAATTGCTTTAAAACGTATGCAGCAGTTGCTCGGTGTTACAAAAGCGTTTTTCATTTCATTACAGAGTTCTCATTGTACTGTGTCGTGAGACACTTTCTTAAGATGGATTGTCCAAAGCAATCTCTTAAGATGGTCAGCATTGTTCATGGAACAGCCAGGGTTTGCACTCAGGTTAGAGGCATAGCTCCTCTCATCTCATAGGATATTTCGTGCAGCCATTTGGAAAACGTGGGTTGCATTTATTCCCTTGCATTTGCTTGACCTACTTTACAAAGTTTGTGTTACCCTGATAACTTTTGCTTTAGCAAAGTTGCGCGTTAAGAAACTTTTTCCCCAGTTTAGGAATTCCTAAATTCGCATTAGCTGACACACACTTTGTATCCAATCATGTAATTACTAACCAGTTCCATCTCATGGACGAACTTGGTGAGTTTCATTGCGTTATCTTAGACACCTAAGGTTTATATCGAGTCTGAACACTCTTTCGGTTGGCATGTTTTCTGAGTTACTAACTCAGCTTCATGCGGCGATAGATATATATATATCTATATATATATACATATATATATATGTATATATATATATATAAATATATATACATATATATATGTGGGTATATATATATATATATATATATATATATATATATACCCACACATATATATATGTATATGTATATATATATATGTATATATATATATATATATATATATATATATATATATATATATATATATATTATATATATATTTATATATATATTTATATATATATATATATATATATATATATATATATATATATATATATATATATATATATATATATGAATATATATATACATATATATATATATATATATATATATATATATATATATATATATATATATATATATATATATATATATATATATATATATATATATATATATATATATAATATATAGCCACATATATATATATATATATATATATATATATAATATATATAGCTACATATATATATATGTATATATATATATATTTATATATATATATCTATATATATATATATATATATATATATATATATATATATATATATATATATATATATATATATATATATATATATATATATATATATATATATATATATATATATATATATATATATGTATATATATATATATATATCCACATATTTATATATATATATATATATATATATATATATATATATATATATCCACATATATACATATATATATATATATATATATATATATATATATATATATATACATATATACATATCTACATTCATATATATATATATATATATATATATATCTATATATACATATCTATTCATATATATATATATATATATATATATGTATATATATATATATATATATATATATATATATATATATATATATATATATATATATATATATATATATATATATATATATATATATATATATATATATATATATATATATATATATTTATATTTATATATATATATATATAAAAATATAGTATTTCCATTTCTTGTTGATTACAAACTACCACTAATTTTAAAAGATGCTCACTTTTTTTTTTGAAGGGTGGTGACAGCCAAAAACTTTTGTTTAAAAGTAAGTTCAACTTGTATTAATTTGTTAATAGAAAAATATATGTAAATTTTGAAAAATTATTATAAGAAATTATTTATAAATTTATATTTTGATTACAGATCGTATGGATTTTGAGCAAGCGCCGGAAAGAAAGAGAAAACAAGTGAGTTATTTCACTACAGAAATTATTTTATCAACACAATTTCATAGGTTGACAGTAATGATGATGACCTCCTATGGAGTCTATTAGCAATGTGTCCTATTAGCATGGTATGTTTGCTTATGTTGTTCCACAATTATGATGAATAAATCTGGCTATAAATGTTCAGTCCAGTACACCCAAACTCACCAGAGTGTTTATAACTCACTAATGAACACCTCCTTTAAAAGTCCAAATGAATACTCAGCCCCACATTACATGCATGACTTGGCCCTGCAGTAACCAAATCCACAATACCTGGCCCTTCACAATAAGTTCTATTGTGTGCATAT